>CAAKHB010003433.1:19170-36479 GCA_901007665.1 Aeoliscus strigatus
CAATTCACTTTTTTACTGTTATGTTACCCCGCCACTTTTTTTTTTCCCAACCAGGGGAGAGCAATTTATTTCCTGAATCTCAGGAGCCACACGTATGTGTGTGTGTGTGTGTGTGTGTGTGTGTGTGTGTGTGTGTGTGTGTGTGTGTGTGTGTGTGTGTGTGTGTGTGTGTGTGTGTGTGTGTGTGTGTGTGTGTGTGTGTGTGTGTGTGTGTGTGTGTGTGTGTGTGTGTGTATACGTGTGTGTGTGCGTTACAATTCATTTGGCATATTCAGGCCCCGTCATACTTGAAGAGGCTGAGGAGAGAAGGGAGGGATGAGGCCTCTGATGGGGAATGACATGTCTGATGATGGAGGGAGACAGAGAGACAGTGAATCTCACTGATGGAGGAATAGGGACAGAGAAAGAGAAAAGTGAGAAGGTCGAAGAGGAAGATAGAGAGAGAGAGACACAGGTGGATTCTGTGTTCTCAGTCTGATAGATGCAAGTCACTGGGGAACATACCCTGTTCTCCGTCTCTCCGTCCCCCTGCCCCCACCCTAATGATTCATCCACCCCTCCACCCTCCTCCTCTGCACCTCCACCGTGATTCACACCCACTCCCTGGGCTAAATTACGGCTGCGCTCCCTCCGAGAGCTCCATCACTCTCCCTCCACCTTATCAAACAAGTATATGAGCTGAGACCGGCCTGATTGCATTGAAGGGCCCAGCTCAGCAGTTTTTATGAGACGCTCCTTCACACGCACACACACACACACACACACACACACACACACACACACACACACACACACACGCTTTGATGGCACTTGTGCCAGACCACTTTCCCATCTAAAATGCTTGAGTGTTTACCAGTGATGATGCACAGCGGATTTAGTGGAATTACACATAAATGCTGATTGGCTGAAGGCTGACAGGAATATTTAACCATCGGAGGCCCAAATATGACATCATGTGACTTCTACTCTCCAACAGATCGATGACAAAATGTCTGGTTACGATACATCTGACACATCTGCGTGTGTGACGATGGTAATCCCTGAAAATCATCAGTACCAGAAACACAATGCGGTTTAACCCTTTAACAACCACGGTACAGAAAACGGTTACTGAAAGCTGAGAGGTTGCACTTCACCGCCAAGTTGCTGTCATTATGGTAATGACTCGCCAGCTTCTGGCAATAGAGAATGGGATTACCGTAATGACAGCAGCATGGCTATCCTCAACTTTCAGGAACCGTTTTCTCCTCCTAGCCGTTGGACTAACGGATTTTATCGTCACAGTATCACATCAATCGACAATTTAAGAAGTATTCCATCTGAAAGGAAACAGACAGAATTTATTAAGCCTATTAGCTTGGCCTAGCTCCTTCACACCAGGTGGAGAACCAGAGTGAAACTTCACAGCCTTCAGTAACAGGTGGACACTTTCTGATGCACAGCCATGGAATTACGGTACTCCAAAGTATTCTAGCATGAATGTAGCGCCGGGGATACTGTCAGTGTTTAAGACAAAACTGCTGCAACGACTCTCAGACTGAATCAAGATACAAGTGTAGATGAATTAAACTGAGGGGAGAATACAACCAATGATGAACAACTCAAGTCAACAATATTGGTCCTTCCACAGTAAAAGGCTGATTATAAATTCTATGTCTCCACATATGGATAGAAGAGGTTTGTTATGTACTGCAATACAACATGGCTGTAAATATGAGAAAAATATATGTGTCGGACAAAGAAGTCATGAAAAATTGAAACACCTTCGATGCCAGGAACATTGTCCGTCATCTCCTCAGAAGAATCCTGGCTTGTCAGAGCTGACGTACGAGGGTGGGCGGGCTGGCACACTGAGCTATTGTCAGGAGACCGGATCGCAGCCGTACAATCCGACTTTAGCCAATTTAAAGTTTGTTTGGTGATAAATTTTACAAGCTTTTTTCCAAAGTTGTGTGAGGAATTAAAGGAATGAGGGTGGGGGTGTGTGGCGACTGAAACCAGCTGCTGGAAATGACCTGCGAAGTATTATCTGTTTTTGTCGTACTCAGATGTTCATTTAATGTCACGAGTGTCAAGCCACCCGCCACGTTATGTTCATGTCTGCCCTGTTTCCTGTTTTATTTTGAAAGTCATTGTCTGTTGTCATTTTTGTCACCTTGTCCTTCCTTCCTTGATTGCCCTCATTGTTTCCACCTGTTCCCCCTCCCTTGTTACTTAAGCCGGTCATGTCGTCTGTGCCGAATCGTACCTTGATGGTCGAGAACGCGTCCTGGTCATCGTCATCGTCATCGTCATTGTCTTTGTCTGGTATTGGATCCTTGTTGGAGTATTTTGAGTTGCCTTGTTAAGCCATTTCATAGCCTTTGTTTTCATATACGCAATCCTTAGCCTTAGCTTCGCACTTTATGTTTGTAGCCTCCAAATTGTCCTTTTCCCCGGTTCGGGCGCTTTATGTTCTCAAGTATTTCTGTTCGTTTTTTCGCCTCCTTCGTGAGTGTAGTTTTAAGTTCTCCCCTTCTCCCTCTCCTGATCTTTAGTCTCGCTTAGAGTATAGCTGTTTGCTCTTGTGCCCAAATTATAATAAAATATAAAGTTTTGGTCGTCTGCATCTGGGTTCTGAGTCTTCTTCCCTTGGCCATCGTTACATTTAAAGCTTAAAACTTACATTTAACATGTCTACACTTCTCATATACTGTTGAATGTCTTTTTCTGTTGTTTCGTCCTTGTTTTAATGTGTTATTAATTTTGCTGTATCTGTTATGATTATGTGGGTGTAATCTGACAATGTATACATCATTGCGTGCTGAGTCTCGGGAATCTCATGCTATGAGTCATCATGTTGATGCGGTAACGGTTTCTAAGAAAACTCAAATTTCCCCGTCATGAGGATATCAGGACATGAATGGCATTTCAGAGGTCCAGAACACAAAAACATGTTTCTCAACCTGTGGGCGTGGACCCCGACAGGGCCCCTCACAAAGTTTGTGGGACCTCTATCTACTGCTACTTCCTCTCACTCTACCCCCATAAACTAGATATCTACATGGTCAGGGAGTCATCGCCATGCCAACAGTGGGTGGCCTGTGGCCCACAGAGTTTGCAGCTCTGCATACGGAAGAAGCAGAAGACCCACATCAAAATAGCCCAACCAGGGATCTTCTAGTTATTATGAACGGCAGCTCGTCCGGTGGGGGCTCCTGTGAATGTGACGGACAGGAGCAGTCTAGGCAGATCGACACACCCCAGCAGGTGAGGGTCATTGATATTTGGGTGAGTCATCCCTCTAATGGGTTCCCAAACAAACCCAGATCATCCACCCGTGCCACCGCTGCCGCTGCCAGGCACCGACACAGCGGTCTGGCATTGCTCCCCCCATGATTAACGCGTGTGGTGCTCACCTGTCCAACTCCAATCAGACGCTGTGCTGATTGCAACAGCTTGCTGGAGACCAAAAATGGAGTATGGCGGAGAGGGGTGGGGTGGGGTGGGGGCGCGATTGGGAGCGCTGTCGCTGGTGAAGCGCTACAGAGGTGGAGCCTTTACAGGGCGGCAGAGAGCTGCAGCCCTGGGGAGGGTCCAGCTCCTCTCCACTCTTCTCTGGCCAGACGGAGGGAATCAATCATCTCCAAAGATGTCAGCATCTGCCCGAGCAATTTCAGATTGGAATAAATGGCAGATGGGGATGTTGTTCCCTCTGTTTAATCAGTTCCACCAAATGTGGTTTTATCTCTTATAAAATGAAACCATCTGTAGCACGTAGGTGTAAGGATCAAGTGAAGGAGGACGGAGGGCAGAGACAGAGATGGAACAGTGTGAAACAGAGGCACAATAGTGGGAGTGAAAGCAAAAGGAGGGGGAGCAACACTTATCCATTAAAAAGAGGGAAAATGTAATCTGACTGCCAGCTCACACCTCCACTCTAATCTCCTCTTCCTCCCTCATAGGACGACCACCCAGGGGCCATGAGCTCTATATCCAGACCCATCGCTTTCCTCCTCTGCCTGCAACCAGACAACGGGGTGGGATTCGGTCCCTGCAGCCGCCGCAGACGTGGTGCTGATAAATCCCCTGGGTTTGAAGCAGGGATGATAGCGCAGACGTATTACAGCTCCCACATCGTCTCCATGACACTTTACTTCACGACAGACTCAAGGAGGAGTCGACGTGGGCTGGGCGAGTAAAAAAAAAAAAGACGTTTTGGTGAAAAATCCTTTGATTACATTAAGTTAATAAGGAACGTGAGGAGTCGTCGCAAGCTTCGAAACAAAACATCTGTCCTGATAAGAGCAGAATGTAGAAGGTAGACGTCCATTAAGCACTGAGGTGTCACGGGGGTTTCTTTGAAGGAGGAGGGATATTGTGTGTGTGAGACACTGTCATTTTCTTTGTATCGCTGTGTGTTCCTCACTTTCTTTAATAAACATCCGGATAGACGGTTCTACTCGCAGTCAAGTCTCGCTGCGGACATTTGCTTCCTCGTGTCGACTCATTCCACGCTGCCAGACAGAGGATTACACTGCCGGCCAACAGCAAGTGACCGACACACTGCTGGGTGATCGTCTCTCTGCTCAGCATCAAGATTTGGCTTTTTCATGACGTGGACATTACAGTAAATATTTATGTATAAACAGTTAGACACACATTTTAAATATGTTTTTTCTACACATACACAATGAAAGTGTCTGTAACATAAATCCAAACATAAAATCTATTAAAGTCATTAAACATTATCCGAATATCAAGTTTCATTGTGACAAGATCTTTAAAATGTTGGTGAATAAGAAATATTTTTAGAGTGTTTTTCATTTCCATGATGTCTTTTTATAATTCTAGATCAATATAATATATTTCTAATACTCTGTCATTACAAGCATTAAAGTAGTACAGATTGAATAAAACATCTGCCACCGTTAATCCCTTTCTGTTTCAGGGGGGATTTCAAATTATTTAAATTTCCCCATTTTCATTGTTTCATTAATCATAAAATGATTTAGAAATGTTTCAGTCTTAAGTCTTCATAATCCTGATAAAGGCTTTGGGCTAAAATATAATTTATCATCCGTGGCGCACTACTGGGGTATGAGAGCTGGACTGGATGTATTAAAAATAATCGTTTTCAGATTCAGTAAAACATTGTAGTCCAACGTTGAAGGAAATGTGTTTTTTTGTCATAATAGTGTGGATGTTGTGATGAAAATCACAATGTGCAGTGGAAACAAGTGAACGTGTCGTCTGTTTCACTGCTGAACTCATCCGAGAACGAGAGAGAGCCCTTTTTAACAGACCACTTTTTGTAATACCTTCATATCTTCAATATCTGTAATAACACGGCATTTCCGCGCTGTGTCGACATTAGACAGCGACATTCATTAGATATGACACTGGTAGACGTGCACAATATTTAGCATGAGGACAAAATGGTTCGTTTTTGCATATTTATTACATATGGCGGAAGAAAATCTTCAGTGACTTTCCTACCAAACTGTGTTTGGTAGGAAAAAGCCATTTATCAGACTGGTGCTGAGTATCAGCAGTAGAACAGTGCGCTGGAAGCCAGCGATGTGTGGACATTTATTCTCTGGTCCGTCTCGATTAATTTTTAATTGGGAACGGGCCAGAACTGCTCCCGGCAGCAGAAAGACAAAGACACGTCCAGTGACGGTCGAACATTTCAACCTCAAAACTATTTTTAACTCCAGTGGAGGCGAAGAGAACGCTGGCGCGTGGGATGGACTGACAGCTGTGTCCTGGACGAACAACAGAGACGGAAACGTGGCATTTGACACGGGATCGATGGCCTCGCTGTCAAACTTTTACCTCCTTTATTCGCCCACCAACTGTTTTCTGAACGCATTTGTTAATTAGACTGAGACGTTCTGTGCAGCTGGTCAATTGCGGAGCAGAGGGGTGTGTGTGTGTGTGTGTGTGTGTGTGTGTGTGTGTGTGTGACTATTAGTATATCAGTATCAAGACAATCTTATAATGAGAGACAAATTAACTCCTGTTGTTCTGGACAGTGAAAATGTATACAGTAGCCGTCGGTACCCAACCGGAACATGATGTGTACAACCACCAATTTGTTCCCCGGATACGTGAGCGCCACGCTTTATGGCAGGAGGCCTTTTTAAGTGTTACTGTCAAAAGTCAGACGACAATATTCATACAACAGACTGAAACAAAAAATGTGGAGTTTTAATAGTTTTTTGTGGTGTATTTGCGAAATAAGTTTGTCATTTTGGGTTTGTCATTTAAAAACTTCGATTTCTGGACTGATATTTATGACATGACATGATATTTATGACTGACATTTATTTTGGCGGGGTGGAGGTGACTGACCATTCACAGACTATTTAACGTGATGAGGTGGTGACAGTTTCAGATCTTAACGTAACTAACATAAATGGGGATTACAAAGTAGTTCTGTTCTGCACATGCGCACGAGGATCAAAACCAGATAACGTTCTGGGAAGCACATTGGGTACTGACGACAGCAACCATCTCCAGCTTCTAATGCGTCAGAGTGCCATCGGACACGTCGGCTCAGAGAATCCCGACCAGCCGACCAGTTTGGGCAGCGGCGTTCCGGCCTCTGAAGCGTCAGGGTGGCAGCAGATGAACAGAACAGAACAGCCAGCCATACATATGGATCAGGTCGGCAGGCGGAGCGTTAATGGCCTCCCTCTGGAATCACATACACCAGCCCGGGCCAGAGAGGAGCTCCTGGGGGAAATCACAATCCCAGCAGCCATTCAGGTCAGCTCGTGCGTGTTCCCTGCATGTAACAGCTCCATTTTCCTACCCCCCTAACCACCCCCAGCTCTCACAGCCACAGTCACTCCAAGGTGATTTATACACTCGTGTTCGGTGCTGAGTGCAGACCATCGTCAGGCACTTTGTGCGACGCAACTGCTGAGGGTGACGGTGGAACGTGTTCTTGGAAACGACTGCGGATGTGTGTCAGGAGACAACTGGTGCGTAATTTCTCCCCTGGAACAGTGGAGCAGAAAGATGTTTGCTGGATGGGTTACTTATTTCTGTTTTCAATTGCAGTGTCTTTATTTTTTTATGTCGACTGACTTTGATTTCCTCAGTGTGGGACAATAAAGGCTTAATAATCTTATCTCATACCGAACAACATGATTTGCACCTTAGATCCTTTGATAAAGGTTCAGATGTATTTTTACCTCCTGCCGCTAGCTGCTATGATCAGAATCCTGTTGGAGTTTGCACTCAGCCTACCCGGTAAGAATCACAGTTAGCCGTGCTAGCAAGGTAATGGTAACGGCAGCTGGCCCCAGTGCACATTAATGCTAGTCACGGTTAGCCTCATAGCCTGGTGGTGACGCTAGTAGCTAATCTTGCTAGCACAGTAATGCTAGCAGAGACTGGCAAATGTCCAAATTAATGACAGTTACAATCCCAGTGCTAGCTTCTGACACCAGATAATGCTAGTAGCTGCTAGCTTTTGACACCAAAGAATGCGAGTAGCAGACCTGTGGTTTGCAGACCGACTTGTCAACCTCAGTGTTTTTATATATATTCTATTTACAAATCATGCCGGTATTGTTGGGAAAACATGAGAACAAAGGTCTTCTCAAACTCAAACACGTTCAAGAATGCTGACAACGTGACGGCTGTGCGCAGGACTCGTGACCTTGATGAAGTGCCATTGCTCCCTCACACACACACACACACACGTACACACACACACACACACAGCGTATCAATGACGTCTATGTCCACACCATCAAAGCTGTTTAGGCCTTTGCCATGTGACCAGGGTGAAATACTGCATAGTCCATCAAAAGCGTTATTGTGTATTGTGTTACTGCATTGTCACAGCGAGCAGGAAAAGACTGTTCTGGATCAATACAGTGATATTCTACACTATGAACAATACGCTTAATGGGATTAAGAAGATATGATGGGCCTGTGTTTTAAACGGAAACAGATTCAGGCCAACCAAACGCAAAGTGTCCGTGTGAGACATAAAAACAACTTCCAGAGATCGTTTGTGGGAGTCGACTCACTTTCGTTCAATAGTGTTTGAATCACAGCAATGGAAAAACATGAACTGTGTGTCATGGCAGTCCTGCAGTGACGTGTGTGTGTGTGTGTGTGCATGTACAATGCATCATGTCTTCGACTGAACACCTCACACTGATAGACTCCACCTTGTTCGCTCTCCATCCATTCAGCCTTTTTCATCATCTCTGTCCACTCTGTGTGTGTGTGTGTGTGTGTGTGTGTGTGTGTGTGTGTGGACCATCGACAGTCTAGGCAGCTATGCCTAGACTGCGGCAGCAGCAGCAGCCTGTGGAAACAAAGGCAGTGTGATTTATCGCTCTGTGCTGAGAGCATAAATCACACCTGCAGCGCGGCGCCTTTAAACGCCCTGCGTCCTGACAGCATTTACCTTTTATAAATGATTGGGCTGAACCTCCCATGGAGCCCGAGACCACAAAGCTCACTCATTCCCCATCTACCTCTTCCTTTGTTTCACCTCTCTTTCCACCCTGTATCTCATTTTATATCTGTCTCACGTCATTCTGTCCCTTCCGCTTCACCTTCCTCCTCCTATCTGTCCTCACCATGATCTCCCTTGCTCTGCTCGCAGGACACGATAGGGTGTCTACATCTGCAGGGGGATATGTGACCAAAGCTGCTTAAAAGGCGGCAGCGCTGCCATCACAGCCATGGCTGTTAAGGAAATGAATGTGTCAGTCAGCGCCCTATCTGCCTTCCTCATGACCACTTCTGTGTGTGGCAAATACATATGGGGGGGGGGGCAGCATACACACACACTCATAATGCAACACCTGTGTATCATGGAGGGAGTGTGAGGCAGGAAATCCACAGCCGCAGCTGCAGGAGTGTGGCGAAAGATAAAGGCGACGTCTCGAGGCCATTACTTATCCAGCACAGTGGAAAAAAGGTTTGCGGATATTATACCTGCTGTCCCCACGTAATACATCTGTGTTGGGGGGGTCAGCATGCATCAACATTAGATGCAACCGCACACTAAGAAAAAACAGCAACAATTTATGTACACATTGTCACAGCTAAACATACATAGGGGCACGCAGACGCGCCGTGTGATGCCTCGCCTCGCTGCGTTAAAACAGATGAAAGAGCTGGTAAATTAGATCTGACTCGACAGTTTAAAATGCAGCTCTGGAGCATCAGAGGAACAAAACGACAATATTTCTCAAAGCTGACACACTTGCTACCGGCGGCGGGAAGTGGCTGTTTGTGTTTGTGTGTTGTCACATCACCTGACACGTAAATATATGTCTTCAAGCAACTCTGTTTGAAATGATACTTTGACACCACCCATCCTGAAATTATTATTAATAATAATACTGCAATAATACAAACCAAAATAACAATACTTATTTATTATTATTTGTCATTATTATTATTAATCTAAAAATACAAATTATAATTTTATATTGCACGTTTTATTATATTTATTGTATTTTCTTTTCTAGGTCATCAAAGGCATTTACAGTAAACAAGGATAAGAGATCATTTACATGAATAAAATAATAATAGGAGCCAAAAGTGACTTTAAAACTACAGGAAGTGCAGTTCTTCACCTGAGAACCTGCTCCTGTACAGTATTTATGCTAAATGAAAGACTTTCATCATCACGGTACACGCGAACTGGCAATGCTAGTAGCAGCTAGCACCCAAGTCCAAAAATGCTAGCTAGTTCCCTGAGCCGAGGAGAGTTAGCAGTGGCTAATAACCTGCCCAGGATCACTACAAGCAGTACCTTCGTTGCAGTTAGCATCCCAATCCCAGTGATGCTTGTCGCTGCTAGCTTGTGATGCCAGAAAATGATAGTATCTGTTTTTTTGTTTGTCTGTTTGTTTGTTTTTGGGGGGGGTGTTATTGTTTTTTACAAACTCACTGTAGGTGTCAAATGTTGAAGGTACAAGATTTGAAATGTTCTCTCCAGATTCGTAATGATAACTTTTTCTCAAGTTATCTGCCATTTGATGAACTCAATATCAGCATGGCTTGAATCGTTTTTCAAACACAATTTGCAAAAGTTCAGAGGAAAAAAAAAGAAATAAAGTGCTAACTTTCCCTCTGTCGTCATGTCCCCCGATTCCACCGACCTACAGCCTGCAAAGGACTCATACCATCCATGCATTAGCACTTCATTTAGTCATAATTCCATCTGTTAAATCCTTACACACTTGATCTTCTCCCTCTAGCGCAGCGTTCTCATACAGTTCCAACTTTTTTATGGCAGAGAATGAAAAAGGGGGACCCGGACAGACGAGATGAATCGAAACGCAGCCAGTCATTTCAGCTCCAGTTTAAATGTGACAGTTGTTCTTTGTATTTGCGTTGGACGGTCTACAGTGGAAACGAGAGATGCCCTGCAAATGTGAGTTATTCTGCTGCCAGGATGCCGGTTGTTCTACTGTAACTGAGCAGGAGAACGTGTGTGTGTGTGTATGGAAAATAAATACCAGCATCCTCACAGTGAATAAAGCTTTGCAGACATCGTCAAGGTCTGAGGAGATGGGTTTTTTTTGTTTTTTTGTTTTTTTTGTAACAGGCAATTATAGTATATGTTTATTGGAGGCAGTAAATGGCGCTTTATGAATTAGCAGAAACATGGTCAGGGCTTTACGTCGTTGGCATAAAGTGCTGTTTATCTACGGTTACAGATACTGTGCTACTGATTAACAAGATGAAGGAGCGAGATGAAGGAGCACTTGTCATGGAAGTCGGCTAAAGATTGACAGCTTTTTTTTTCCTTTTTTTTCACTCCTTTGAGGAGTGTACCGACAGAAATGACTCACTTGTTAAGCGAGTAATAATTACGCCTAGAGGGAGAAACAAAGACAACGGGCCAAACTCTCTGCGGAGGCTCATGTTCGCCAGGTATCGCCGTGCCCTTCTCTTTGCCTTGTGGCGAGGCCTTTGCTTGTAACAGAGCTGACCTCGGTGTTGAGGACCACACGTCGACACGGGGCAGGGTGTCCGCCTCCCCTGCACCTACGTGTGCTCTTTGTGAGGGAACGAATCAGGAGAAGTCTGCCCCGGGTTAATTGGTTTGATGGTCGCCCCAGGCTGCGGTCCGTTCTCCTGCTCTGCAGTCGCTAGGGCGTCAAAAGCATTCAGATGGTATTAATTAACTATTCAGCTCCACGCCTGAGGTATGTGTTTACCTCATCTTCGACACCCCCACAAATATCTCCTTTTATAGTTACACAGAGCTACACAGAGGTTTAACACACACGGGCAAATGAATGTTGTAAACATTTACACAAATGACATTTTTCGTCGGCGAGACGAGAGAGAAATGCGGGGAAGAGCAACGGTTTCACCAGCGAATGTTCATAAAATAAAAGAGAGAGGCATCACAAAGCACGAGGAAATGATGGAGATAGCTTTATAAGGTATGAAAGTAAAAAAAAAAAAGCCTTTGAAGATGGAATGTGAAGTCGAGTGAAGCCAGCAGCTATCATTTAATGAGACGCTTCGCCTTGAGATCCAAAACCAGAAAGACGTTTGACCTGTGCCAGGTCCAAGTCTCACAGTGCTGATTAGTCTTCTTAAATCACTTCTCCAACAGAGTTTTTGCTCAATCGGGCAGACGAACGGCAGCCGCTGAGGTGAACGTGCCCTCGTCCCAACGTATCCTCCACCCGGTTGGAAATAATCAAAAACAAGGCTGAAAAGTATCAGCGTCAAACACACTCTGTGCCATGAGATCTTTTTTTTTTTAAGTTAAAGGGCACAATCACAAGATTCTAGGTCATCTTAACCCTTCGCTTGTCAGGTCACACTGCCTGAGAGAACAACTTGATCAGCAGCAGTTATTGCTGTAGAATACAACAATCTGCTGTTTGAAATCATGAATAACAAATGTAATTATTGTCTAACATTTGTTACCACGGCTCAGATTCACAACATCACTCACTCACACTAACACAAACATCCATATGACAGACACACACACACACACACACACATCACTGCAGTCTTACAGTGTTTGTACAAGCGTTGACTTCCGTCTCACCCTCCCTTTCCCCATCTCTCTCCTCCTCCACCTGCACCTGCCGGAGCCTCCTCCTCTCCTCTATAGGTCGTATACATCATGTGGCCCAACATCACGAGTAAGAAAATATATAAATATAAACACTGACTCTAAACCATGTTTTCCTCCCTCTTCCCCCCTCCCCCCGGCACTGAGAAGTAATGAGGGGCTACCTGTAATTACAAGCAGCTGCTGTCTTCCCTGACGAACGCTAATTGCCAATAATGATTTTGGAGAGCTGTAAAAATTCAGCGGCTGACACTCTCTCTCTCTCTGTGGTTTGTAGACGGAGAGAGGGAGGAATAAAGAGGAAAAGGAGGAGAGAGAGAGGGAAGGGGGGGGGGGGTTATTTTCTCCCTGCCTGTGTCGCAGTCGGAGTGCAGTTAGCTAATTTGTGTTGCTGACATATCAGAGTCCTCAGTTGCCTTTTTGCCATCGCTCCACTCCTCCGTCTTTCTCACCCGTCTGCCGCCTCCATCACACGCGCCGGGAATCAGCGGCATTTTCAAGCCGCAGTGATGCACGTGGACATTTAAAGGTCCCGTATGAGGGCGCGAGAGGAGGACGAGGCGGGAGTGAAAACATGGAAGGGTGAGCGGGTGAGGGGCCTAATAAGCCACATGCATAATTAAAAGACAATGATGCTGCTAATTAATGAACGTTTGGCGACGCGTTGTAATGGAGACGGCGTTAGCACGCGTCTGAGGGAAATTCACTTAGCCCAAAAATACAGGAGAAAGACGCCGCTCTGCTCTATAATCTGTTTATGAAGCGACATTAGCGTTAGCGTTATGGGTTGTGTGATCAGCTGTTACTGCAACATTGTCGATGGTGGACACCGCTGACCTACCGTATCTCATGTTTCTGCCATCAAAAGTGTGCACGTCCATGTATCAGAGGCGCGCGTGTGTGTGTTTGTGTGTGTACGATCCTGCAGATCGATAACTTTCTATAACATACGTTTTTCTGTTAGATTAATATGTTTAACACGCCACTCAATTCAACTGTGTTTTAATCTGTGTCTTATCCATTTATGGGATGAATCGTTTCATCGGTAGTTGCGGCTCTATTGTTGAGTAGAGCTTCTATTTTGTCTCCTCTCCTTCTCTGTTGAGCGATGTCATTAAGACGCACAGTGATGCAACGTTGATTGTCTTCAATCCCGCTGACCCTGAAACTAGGAGGGTGTGAAGCAGAGGAGACAGAAAGCTGCTGCGTTTCATCTTTATCTGCTCTGACATTGAGAGTTGTCCCACAGATAAGTCATCAATAACCAGCAAACAAACGCCTGTGAGGCCGCCGGCATAAAGTCCACACATGAAAGAACGCCGAGCAGTTTTACAGCAGAGAAACTCGCCCACCTCAGACCAGTTATCGAACGTTCCCGGTCACACCCGGCCGTCACGGGATCACCTTTAAACCACCGGCCTGGTGATAATCAATGATCAACATGTAACGAGACACTGACTGACACCAGGCACACGGTTAAAATGAAGATTCATCTTCCCTCAATTCACTTTCATCCTCTGGTAAAACTCTGATTTCTGTCACCTTGAATTTTTTGTCATCATATGTAACTAAATTTGTTCTGTTAGTAAATTCTGTTTTATTGCTTTTAGTTTTTTTGTCATGTTTTCGCTACTTTGATTCACAAAAAGAGTTGTTGTAAAGGGCTGTATCAATAAATAACATTCACATCTTGAGTTCATAGATTAACTTTTATTTTTTTTAATTCTGTCATCATTCTATAATGTATTTTATTTGGACAAATTGCACATTTCACATTGACATTTATGGTAGAGCAGCTGAACTTAGAGTCATTATTCGGTTTTTCTTCCATCCACCAGAGAAGGAGTTTGATTCCCTGTCGTGTGACGTGGATTTATTCCGGCTGTGTTTACCGACCTGTGACTGGGTGTGAGACCTTTGAACGCTCTGAACTGTGGGAACCTGCTGCAGTAAAAGATGTTTGAACGCCGTCTTATCGCAGCTCATTTATTGCTGTGTGTTCATCACTCCATAATTATTATATGACTCTGAGTTGCATCTCTGTGGGAAAATTGTCACGGCTTCGATTTATACTGACTGTCTTGATCCGTCTAGAGTTATTTTTATTTGATTTTCCAAAAGCAGAGAAGGATATTACTTTGAGCTCTGAGGGAGGCGGTGAAACAATACGGTTTTTAACACTTCACTGCGTCATTGTGTGTGGTAGTCTCACCTCCCTATTCTGACCCGCACTCATCTGACGATGTCACTGTTCTCTCCTTTGAACCCAGTGATGTCATGACAGCTCCCGAATTCCAGCATGGTCAAATTACATTTCCAATTTAGCCTCCTTTTACACACCAGCACACGTACCGTAATTACACGACAACTTACGCTATCAGAAAGTCAATTGCAACTGAAAGTTACTGAAAGTTGAGAAGTTGCATTTCACAGCCAAGTTGCTGTCATTACGGTAATGACTCGCCGTCTTCTGGCAACAGAGTGAATGGGATTACCGTAATGACAGGAACACAGCTTTTCTCAAATTTTACGAGGCACACGTCTCAGCTCCCGAGAACCACTCAACGTTTTCTGACAGAGCAAATAGATGCGTTATGACAGTAAAATGGATTCTTGTGTGAATGTTGTGCCGGGGATACAGTCAGTGTCAGTCCTGATAAGATAAGATGATCCCTTAGTGACCCAAAGCAGGAAAATGTACAGTGTTACAGCAGTAAAGGCATAAAAAAAATGTAGGTGTATGAAGAATAAGTGAAATAAAAATATAAAAATCAAAGCTGTGATGAACTCCAATTACGGTACTCCAAAGGATGCTAGTGCAAATGTAGCACCAGGGATGCTGTCGGAGTTAAAGGGTTAAAACCCATTTTCAATCTATTCGGGGTTAAAACACAAACAAATATGTTGGAATTTCAGAAATTTCAGAGCACGTTGCCCAGTATGAGGACATTTGAATAGAAAGGGCGTTGCTGTCCCCCAGCTAGTTATTTAGGATTTGAATATGGCGGCTGGTGTTTGGTATGTAAAAAGGGCCTGCAGCCGTTCCCTCTCAGTGTGCAGTGAGGGTCTGTCGTCCTGATAATACCATGCATGGATAACTGAGTGAGACGCCATCAGATACCGAGAAGCAGCAGGCTTAAGGGAAATGAATTTTATTTGCAGGCAGGAGAGTGAAGGCGGCAAAGGAAACCCGGCGAGGATAATTGAAATGGGGAGCGTTCAGTTGTGGGAGAGAAATTGAGATGTTGTCACCGCGTCCTTCTTATCATCATCAGGGCCACGGCGCAAAAGCAATTAAAGAGTCAGAAAGAATATTTGGGTGTTTTGCAGAACGCAAGAGAGCAGAACGGGACTCAAACGGGTCAACACACACGCGCACAAAAACGTGGATTTAAAGGGAAGGATCTTGGTTCTCTATGTTTTATTTTCCATTTTTAAATTTAAAGTTTTTTAACTTATAAATTGAGTTGATTGTTTGAATTTATGTACTGTATTTTAAACAAAACATTTAATGTAAAAACACAATTGCAAGTGGAAGTAAAAGTAAAACAGTTTGTCCCTGAACTATGAATCTACGGCCGTGTGTGTGTAATATTGAGAAGTTAAAAAAAAAATCTTTTTGTGTGTTTTCATGACTGATGATTGTGTTCCTTGCGCACACATCCCACTATCTAACGATTCCAGTGTTAAAAATAAACACATCATACATGACCGATGGCGGCTGATGCCAAGCTGCGCTCGCTGTGACACCATATGACAAACTGGAGGTGTCGTTTGTTTTTTTCCCCCTGTTGTCGTCTTTTCACCTTTTTTTTTTTCCTTTCATTCACCGAATAAATCGATGTGAATGATCAGAAAAGCTCCCACCGTCACAAAGCGACGGTTGGAGAAGGAGACCACATCTGAGGTTCTGGAGGTGAACGGCACCTCAGCACGTTAACGTCTCGTCGTTTCCGCTCTGCCAATTGTGTCTCTGAAGGAGATAGAAATGGGCCACCGACGAACGATGCCGCGGGCGAGAACGTTCAAATTACCAACAATGTGAAGAAAAATGGGTCTGAGAGCAGACGAGAGGCACCGGGGGGGTCAGAGAGATGTGGGGTAGACTGATGAACCTTCACACACGATTCATCAAACGCCTCTTTTCCGCTCCCTCCACGTGTCTGACGATCCCTGACTGAGACTGTCGCAATTTGAATTTATTTTGTTTTTATTTCAACAGAAGGGCACTTTTGGGAGGAGAGACGGAACCAGGCGGCACCGCCGAGAAATAACGGGAGGTGTGGGGGGGGACAAGATAACAAAGAGAGAACTGGAACAAGTAGCAACAGAGAGAAAACGAGAACAAGGGAGCGGGTGAGAGGAGGAGAGTGGTGGTGGTGGAGGGGAGGGGCTCAATGGGGGGGCCCATAGTAATGAACAGGTGGTGGGGGGAAGAGAAGGTTAAGTCTGTTTCCGTGGGTGTCGCTGGAACCCACCCCGTGCTGTGTGGACAGATGTGTGGACGGGCCGCTAGCTAGCCCCCCCACCCCCCACTCACAGACACACACACACACTCGGCCGGCACTGCCAAAGCCGCGATCGGCTGCGCCTCAAAAAAACTCACTCATTTATCCGCCTTTGTTCTTTGTTATTTTTGGACTCGGACACGGTGGAGACAAACGTCTCTCTAGAAGGAGGAGGAGGAGGAGGAGGAGGAAGAGGAAGAGGAGGAGGAGGAAGAGGAGGAGGAGGAGGAAGAGGAAGAGGAAGAGGAAGAGGAAGAGGAGGAAGAGGAGGAAGAGGAGGAGGAGGAGGAAGAGGAAGAGGAAGAGGAAGAGGAGGAGGAGGAGGAGGAGGAGGAGGAGGAGGAGGAGGAGGAGGAGGAGGAGGAAGAGGAGGAGGAGGAGGAGGAGGAGGAGGAGGAGGAGGAGGAGGAGGAGGAGGAGGAGGAGGAAGAGGAGGAGGAGGAGGAGGAGGAGGAGGAGGAGGAGGAGGAGGAGGAGGAGGAGGAGGAGGAGGAGGAGGAGGAGGAGGAGGAAGAGGAGGAGGAGGAGGAGGAGGAGGAGGAGGAGGAAGAGGAGGAAGAGGAGGAGGAGGAGGAAGAGGAAGAGGAAGAGGAGGAGGAGGAAGAGGAGGAAGAGGAGGAGGAGGAGGAGGAGGAGGAAGAGGAGGAAAAGGAGGAGGAAGAGGAGGAGAAAGAGGAGGAGGAGGAGGAGGAAGAGGAAGAGAAGGAAGAGGAGGAGGAAAAAGAAGA
>CAAKHB010003434.1:6161-21784 GCA_901007665.1 Aeoliscus strigatus
TGTGTGGTTCTAGCTGGCCTTCCTCTAGGCATCAACCTGGGGAAGAACAAGCTGTCCCAGGATGCGGTGGTGGATTACTCCGAGGGGATGCGAGCCCTGGGCCCTCTGGCTGACTACTTGGTAGTCAACATCAGCAGCCCCAACACCCCCGGTCTGCGGGACCTACAGCGGAAGGCGGAGCTGCGCCAGCTCCTGCACACGGTAACAACCATGTCAACCCGTCAGAGTTCAAACGGCGCCTCACATGGACCGATGTGCTCAGGTGTTGAAGGAGCGGGACGCCCTGCGGGGGGAGCACAGACCTCCAGTCCTGGTGAAGATCGCTCCGGACCTCACTACCCAGGAAAAACAAGACCTAGCCGATGTCGTCACTGAGGTAGCGTGTTCCTGTGGTTTGTTTTCTGAACTTGACTGTCGTTGCATCAGACATTGTGTCTAATTACACGTGGATGTCGTGTATTGAGTGAAACACCCCCCCGGGTTCACACATTGTACCAGAGGTAAATAACGGACCCACTCCCTCAGCTGGATCACCACAGAGAATCCTTCTCAGCTCGTCGTCCTCCCACCTCTGGTCCCTGGTCACTCTGCTTGTAGAACACACACAGACACGTTTTTGTGCTCAGCAGACAAACGTCCATGGAGGGGGCGTTAAGGAGGGAGAAGAGTAAATGTTTTGCAGCCGTCTGCGTGTCTTTCCACATTAGGTCAGCGAACATCCCGCGGCCTCCACCTGGAGCTCACGTCATCACAGCCGTATGCCGCTGTCAGTGTAAACAGTGTGTGTGTGTGTGTTCCAGCTGGGGGTGGATGGTTTGATGGTCACCAACACCACGGTGTCCCGGCCAGAGACGCTGCAGGATCCCCAGAGGTGTGAGTGTGGTGGGCTCAGCGGTCGGCCTCTCAAAGATCTTTCCACCAGCACCGTCAGAGACATGTACAGACTCACCAAAGGTATCTCTGCTTCCATTCCTCCCACCTGACGTTCAGTGTTCAGGACGTGATGGTCTCCATGTGGTCCCAGGGAAAGTAGCCATCGTGGGCATCGGGGGCGTGGCCAGCGGACAGGATGCCTTGGATAAGATCCGGGCTGGTGCGTCTCTGGTTCAGATCTACACAGCTTTGACCTACCAGGGTCCACCTGTGGTGACCAAGATCAAGCGGGAGTTGGAGCAGCTGCTGATGTGAGTGTTTGATGTGGGTCGGTTTCGGCGGTTGCACAGTCGGTCAGTCTGACACGAACACGTCTCCTCTCCCAGAGAACAAGGTTTCAGCAGAGTTTGTGAGGCTGTTGGAGCGGACCACAGAGGAGCAGACGAATCCAGACAAACCTCGGCGGCCCGGCCCATCGGGGCTTAGCGCCGCCGCCTCCTCCACTCGTCCTGGACCTGGGAGAGAACGTGTCGACTTATTGAAACAAACAAACTGATGGGTGGGTGGAGTCAGAAAAGAGAGACGTGTCAGACTTGTTCATGCAGCTGTCAAGGGTTCTTAATTGTGAAAAGCTCACAAAGGGAAGAAGTGAATGTAAAAACAGGAATGGTTCCAACCTGGTCCACTGTTGGACCTGGTGTAATATTTGTTGAATCAATAAATCCACAATCTGTTCTTGGAGTTCTTCAACGCGTTAAGATCTTTGGAGGATGGACATTGAATGATGAGTTCATACCACTGGATCCAGTAAATGAACCCCGTCACAAAATCGAGTACAAAACGCCTCATTCAGCTAAGTCGTAGCGTGTCTCTGTTTCGTCCAATCCGGGCTTTTAATGCTGATGAAAAAATAGAAAAGAAGTGTGGGTGTAATTGCTGCCGTCCCTAATAATCTGCAAGAGCAGACAACGTGAAGGAACTGATGATTTGAAACGCTCCCAGCAATTCTCAAGAGCATCTCGCCTGAGTTTCCCACCCTTGATCCGTTACCATGGCATTGTACGTAATCAACGGACAGAATATCACAACACACCCATTAGATCCCAGAATAGACATCAGTCATTAGACGCAGCCGGTGAATCGACGGGAGGATCAGCTGGGAGATGCCGCGCGCGTCTCTCTCACTCTCCTGAGGCCAAGTCCAGACCGACTCCCGTCCCATATGGGGCGAATGTCAAAATGGACGTCCACCTCCACTCCTTCCACATTTAACACTTGAACACAGCCGGGAGGCACAACGTCTGCCGTCAGTGTGAACAGTCACTGGAACAGAAATGGAGGAGGGACGGTCACACAGCATTTACGAGAACGGTGGGCAGATATTTACTATGTATGCACAGTTGACCAGAGCCAAGGTGTCGATTCTGTCGTTTCTTCTCTCCTTGTCGAAGGAGACACCAGTCAACTCTCAGATGTCATGGAAACAGCCAGTGGACGTCCTTGACCACTTGGTCCCTTCTTTCACTTGCTGATCTTCACAGCCGTGTCACAGTAACAGTAACTCTTCAAATCACCTTTCACTTGTCTTGATACCAACACAGCGCTGACGATACAGAAAGCGTATTTCGATGTCGTCACTGTGTCATGGACCTGCCTTGAGGGTCCTAAGAGGGACAACACAAACTACTAACGCACCAGAATCTGTGTTCTTTCCAGTCTTTGACACGCCGCTGCCTCAGATACAAACCTACCACGTCCCTCCACCATGTATTATATGGAACACATCTCAGATATATGGAACGCTTCTTGTGATACTTTTTAGCAGAGCAGAAGAGATGTATGACGATTCTATAGCAGTGGACTTTCTTTTGCCCTGAGGGTCTCCAGAGGTAGAAACACCGTACTACTGAAATGAAATCAATGTTGTTGTGACGTTTTTTGACGTGTCCAGGACTCTAATCACCAGCAAGGCCCCACCCCTCAATTACTCATTTTATGAAAATGATCAAATTTTCATAAAATGGTTTGTTTTTATGTCAAAAAACAATGACAGCATGTGTTCAAAATGGCGTTTAAATTATGAAACTGATGGAACTTTTGGTAAAAAAAAACAAGTAGAAAAACAGATTATAGAAACAGAAATATTGATGGATGAAGATTTTGTAGTAGTTTGTTTTTTTTGCATGGACAGCAGGACCAACATGGAAAGACAGACATTCACACTCACATTCACACCTAGCATGGAGGATCCTGGAGAACCCACACACACATTTGATTTTAATTTTAATTTTAATGTCAGGTTGCAGCATATGTAACAAATATTTAGTCACAGCCAAACCATCTCCTCCAGTCCTGTCCTGTTGTTCTCACCAGCCCGTAGTGAAGAACTGGTCCCATGACCCCCCTCTCTTCCCCTCCATCATATGAATTCTCACCAATGTGCTGTCCCACAGCCTGTGGACATTCGTGGCTGCTGTGACCATCCTGACCTTTAGAACTGTCAAGTCATGTGTTGACACTCCCATTGTTTGTGTTTGGTCCCCCAGTAAACATCTGCATCTCCAGAAACTTCCCCAGATGTTCTATTACTTTCACACAAAATGGTTGAATCAAACTACATTCCCATAGCACATGTAGGAAAGTCCCTGCCTTTGTTTTATATTTCCAACCTGCCTGATGTTTTCCCTGAGTTTGCTACTATTCTTCTCCACTCGTCCTCACCGAGTCCACTTAGTTCCATATAGTATTCAGTATATTAATAGACACAGATACAGATATCCTTGTTTAGTCTGCTGATATCCAGATAAAACACTGCTGCTCTGTGTGACGTCTCTGCTAAGTCCAGAAAGTTCTTTACTGGATTTGTCCCATGTGTAAATTGCCCCTTTTCTGATACAGGGTATCATTTGGAGACATTGGAGACAGTTGCCCTTTTCTTCGAAGCCAAACTTTTACAATAACTCTGAAAATGATATAAATTCTCCATTCACTAATAAGTTACTTATTTCAAATATTCCCTTTGTAAACCGCTGCTTCCAAAAAACGGTCTCCTCCATATGTGCAGCCGGGTTGTTCCATATGACATCTGAGGCTATACCCCACCTGTTGGGGACGTCCTTCCACACCTCCTCAGAGTGAGTCGATTTCTGGTTTGAAGAACATTCCAGTCCACTGGTCGATGGTCCTTGTGACAGTAGGATGTACTGTGGATGTACTGTGTGTACTGTGTAATGGGCCGGAGGGTTTCTGTAGCTCCATTTTTATCCACCTCACTTCTATGTCTGTTCCCTTCCAGTGTGTAGCCAGTTTCATCATTTCCAGTGCCAGGTTGTGCAGTCTTATATTGGGGAGGGCCACTCCCTCTGTTGCCTTTGGGGCCCACATTTTCACACGTTCATCCTCTTTGTTCTTTTCCTCGACCATGCTGTCATATTGCTTGAACAGCTGTGGTCTTATTCACGTCGGTAACATCATGGAAACAGAATTGACCTGTGGAGCGATCGTCATCCTAATGATATTAGTTATTATATCAGTGTTCATTTTAGTTTCTCCCACTTGTCTCGATTTAGTTTGATTTGCTGAAGGAGTGGGTCCAAATGTAGTGCATCATGGGCTCAGACGATGGACACCCAGATATTTCCTACCTGACGGTGTCCATCTGGGACCCCGACACCCTCTGACTTGTTCCAGTTTATCTTATATCCTGATAGTTTACAGTACCACTCAATGCTATTCAGTAGTATTGGCAAAGAATTCTCACCATATCATCTGGATATCATCTGTCTACATGATATCCCATGACAGACTAAACAGGTGTGATACCACGGTCTTGTCTTGGACTAGAGTATTTCTATCCATTGTCAGTATTCCTTTCCAAACCCTCCTTTCCAGTGGTCAGTTTTCAGTGATCTGCTGAGTCAGACCCATCTCTGTCCTTTTCAGGTATTAATGAGATCAGGGAATCTTTAGATGTATCCGATCGTGAGCCCGACTCAAACGCCTCAAACGCCTCCATCTACACCGTCCCCAGTATACCAACATACTTCTGATACTGTTCAACAGGGAGGACCTGGACCCATAGGAGAGGGGCTCTGACCTCCTCCTCTGGTTTGGGGACCTCCATCTGTTTTTACTGGTCATCTGAAATGGTTGGTGAGTTCCCTTTGGAGAAAACACATCTTTGTCTTCCATTGTGTATAAGTAGATGTGCAGAGAACCTTAAAATAAGTTTCACATGTCCTGGTATTTGCTTTTGATGATGTAATTGACTCTTCTAACCAGTGTGATGTTGTGATAATTAAATTAAGCATGTTGTGATGTTTTATAATAATCTCATGGAGTTGGAACTTGAAGTTGCATGAAGAATTGTATAAATTATCAGTTTATATCTGAGCCGGCTCCTTTTGCATATTGCACATGTCTTTTCCATTTTTTCCTACTTTCTTGCCTCTTCTTTTTTAACCCTTGATGAGTGGGCAATGAACTTTCCTTAAATAAAACCGTTGGATGGTTCCCATCATTCATCTGTAGCTCCTGTATTTATGTCAAAAAGACTCACTGAAAGATTCGTTCATAGTCATAGAACCGAGTCTCCGTCGTCCCGTTTTAGCCTGATCCGCTTCTGGTCTACGTCCTGTTCTCACAATCAATCAACCACTGAGTCCACTAATGTGTCAGATATTAAAAAGAAGGATTTGTGACGTGGGAGTTAACGTTCACATCCTCTGCTAACACAACACATCTTTTAACAAGTGTGTGTGGGGGGTAACACACACACACACACACACAGAGAACAGGTCGTGCACGTCACATCGTCATATGAATAAAAGATGAGGGTTCAAAAACCTTTTCTATGTGGAAAGCGGGAATCCACTGAAAAGTTCTGAGAAGTTATATAAAAGCTGCCTGTTTTTACTTCCAAAGAATGTGTGAGAGTTCGGGGGAAAGCTGAGCACAGAGCAGCACCCGTCGGTGGGGGAAGGACCACGAGCGTAAACACAGGAGCGACACGGCCGATGGAAGAACTTCACAGCGGGAACGGATCACGGAGGCTCAGAGCCAACTCTCCTTTGGCCGGCTGGTCTTTGTCTAATCCTCCAACAATGAATGAATGAATGAGGAACAAGTCCTAGTGACAGCTGACAGGTAGAGTCATCACAAACAGTATAAATCAGTAACAACAACCATCAACTGGTTCTGCTGGTGGAATTGATCTTTTATTTTTCCTCTTGTCGTATTTTGATAAATTGAAACTGAGTTCCTGTCGCCTGTTCTTTTGGCCGGGAATCTCCTGAGACATCACTGTTTGCACTTAGTGTGTGTGTGTGTGTGTGTAAAACCATCTGTCTTTGTGTGTCCTTACTGCAGTGTTTATTTCATTTTATTTTGTCCTTGCAGTGCTCCAGTTTCCTGCTGCTGTATGATGACAACGAACAGCGACTTCTAGTTGTAGTTCATCTTCTTCCGTTCATTCAGTGGCTCAGTGTTCTTAGACAGTTAACACGTTCATATCCTTTAACAATCCGTCAAAGCTTTGGGCTGCGGATTCTTCCCACCGCAGTGCAGAACTATACTAGAAATATTCTTTTAGTATAGTATTTTAGTATTCTTTTATAATGAATTTTATTGTCAGTTCAAACACATGAACCAGATGGATCAAGAGGCCGTTTCTCCTGTCCTACATGACAAAAAACAACTGTAAACTATAATGTATAAAGTGCACACAGATAAGAATAAAAATAGAATAAGATACAAAAAAGAAATACATGTATGTGAAATACTGGAATGTAGCAGCAGAAGTTGTGTTGTGGTAGTGTTGACCCAGAACAATTCAGCAGACAACAGCTGAGCTGAAACTCGGCAACCACCCACAAAATATGACCATCGTGTATGAATCATTTCATATTTCAGTAGAACACGGTATGAATTATTATTGTCATTGTTATTGTCAATCGTTGAGGATTAATTGCTTCTCCTCATTCTTCTTGTTGCTCTGAATGTTGTTTTTCAGCAAAACCTTGCAAAAAAATTGTAAAAAATTTGAAAAGATGAAAAACACATTGCAAAAATGTGGGATAATTGAAAATAGATACAATAAAAATGGTGCAATGTCATGAAAACTCACATGGATTTTTTAGTATTTAGACAAATAATTTTGTGCGTTTCAGAAGTGAAACTTCAAGAGAACCCGTCCCACAAATCATAGACAACCATCTGGGAGACAGAGGACGAGTCCGATGAGAGCTGACGAGGACAGCGGCGCCCTGGGCTGGTTGACCGTCTTGACCAGGTCCCACCCGCAGACGTCCAGCAGCTTTGTCAGGTGAATCTGTCTGCTTTTGTCAGGGAGGAAAACAAAGACATGTCCCACGGAACGTGATCTTTTATCGTGTGTGTGTGTGTGTGGGGGGGGCTTTTTAAGTTGCTGACAATTTATGAACCAGAACTGTCACACGTTCACATCCAACATCAGCCTGAAACAGAACTGGAGCGTTTACTCAATCAAACCCTGGAAAACAGGAGAAACGGCGTCTGACAGGGAATGGGACGTCAGGTAGACGTGATGATGGAACACGTGTTCCTTCAGGAGACGACGTCGCTGTTGGTCAGGACGAGTGACAGCTGTGGGCTTGTCAGGTCAACCCAACATGCAGGAACCTCCCGGCATGACCAGGTTTCATATTTACATGATGTGTACTAATATGGAACAGTAGGTTACAACTGATGGATGTCGTCACAACTACTGACCACCAGGTGTAACACCGACCACCATTTGTAACACTGACCACCAGGTGTAACTACTGACCACCAGGTGTAACTACTGACCACCAGGTGTAACACCGACCACCAGGTGTAACACTGACCACCAGGTGTAACTACTGACCACCAGGTGTAACTACTGACCACCAGGTGTAACACCGACCACCAGGTGTAACTACTGACCACCAGGTGTAACACCGACCACCATTTGTAACACTGACCACCAGGTGTAACTACTGACCACCAGGTGTAACTACTGACCACCAGGTGTAACACTGACCACCAGGTGTAACTACTGACCACCAGGTGTAACACTGACCACCATTTGTAACACTGACCACCAGGTGTAACTACTGACCACCAGGTGTAACACTGACCACCAGGTGTAACACTGACCACCAGGTGTAACTACTGACCACCAGGTGCAACCACTGACCACCAGGTGTAACACCGACCACCAGGTGTAACTACTGACCACCAGGTGTAACCACTGACCACCAGGTGCAACCACTGACCACCAGGTGTAACACTGACCACCAGGTTTAACACTGACCACCAGGTGTAACCACTGACCACCAGGTGTAACCACTGACCTGCGTGTACCTCGGGCTGAGCTGCTGCCGACAGAAACCATTGTAGGTGTGGAGACGTGTGACATCATCAGTGGGTAGAGCTCTCTGCTGACACTGCATCGGTCCCTTTGGTCCGTTCCTTTGAACACCTCTTCACGTCTCTACACGTTTTATCAGCCTCTGAGACATCATGGACCCTAAAACACAAAGCTACAGGCGTTCGTTCAGTGTTTCAGTCACTTGCTAGTTAGACGGCACGTTTATGGACCATGGCGGAGACAACAACTGGGTGTATCATGCAATAAACCTCTCATTCAGAGTGACACACACACACACACCCCGCCGCCACACTCACACTCCTTTCAGTGACACCTTGACATTTCATTACGGGTCTCGGTTGTTGTTGTGAATCTGAGCCCAGCTGTCAGTGGGTGGAGGTCAGGGGTCAACCTGGACCAGTCACCAGCTGAAGGACAGACAACCATTCACACTCACATTCACACCAGTGACCAGTTAACCTCAGGCTACAGTGGCCCCACCCTGTCACCCAGCATGAAGACGTGTGTCATTGTCATATTTGTATTTGTATTCTCGTCCTACGTGTCTTCTCTGACACGTACTACGACCTCAGTCAATCACTGCCCCCTTGACGTCATATTAGACCTGTGTTTTTTGGTCAGTGGTCATTTGCTTTCTGCGTGATCCAGCTATCAACGTGCCTCCATTATAGACCGACCCAAGTTCATTCACTAGTTCACGAGTCGCCTGCATCCCTGTAGCAGTGACACTTATGTAAATCCGGTCCTGTATGTGTGTAACCTGCAGTGAGTATCTTGAAAACAACAACAACCTCATGGGACTTAGGGGCTCTGTCGGATTCTAATTAAAAAAACAAAACAAAACAACTGATTGATAAAATAACAACACTGACCACCACATCTAGAAAGGTTTTAGTAGCTCCTGTCCTCTCCTCTCCCTCCACTCAAACTCTGCTGGACATGCTGCTCTCTCTCTCTCTCTCTCTCTCTCTCTCTCACACACACACACACACACACACACACACTGCACACACACACACTGCACACATGTGAAACCGTAGTGCAGACACAGCGAAGGCTGACGTTCAGCCTACTTTCACGCTGTCTTGGTCTAATGAGAGCTGAAGTCCCATATGGCTTTATAGCACGGCTCAGAACGAGGGGATGTTTGTTGGCTTTACAGTGGAAGAGGACGTTATGTAAAACCTGGAACATTCTACATCCTGCGTCCCTGCTGCATCCATTCCAGACAACAAAATCATAAAACACGGACGTGCACAATGTCTGTGTTTTGGTAACACTGAACGTCCCAGTATTAAATAGTAATATTTGTTTAAAATATCAGATACACTGAATATACTGACACACATCGAAGACGACGTATGCCAGTTTGTGTGTGTGTGTGTGTGTGTGTGTGTGTGTGTGAGTGTGTTTTGTGTGTGAACACACACCCATCAGCAGGAATCCGTCCAGGTCGCACCTGTGACTTCCTCTGGCCGCCGGCGTGTGCAGAAGAACACACAGTTTCATACTTGAGCTCCACAGCACATGCAACAGGAGTGAGGAAAGATGCCGACAGCTCTGTTTTCTCTAGAACGGTCTAGTTCCCCAACGTTTACCCACAGACGTCTTTCCTCTTGACTCCTGGGCAGAGAACCTTGGGACAGCAGAGTCCCCGTGGAGACGCTGCCGCTAATTTGCATGAAGTGACAGACAAAAGCTTTCAGCTCTGCTTGCTCTAGTTCAGGGGTCACCAACGCAGGTCCCACGGGCACCCGGTAGACCACAGGGACCTCATGAGGTGCCCACAGGCCTGTTCTAAAAATAGCACTGTGATCATTTGAAAATCAAACTATTACAGAAATTGAGAGAAATAACGTGAAACTGGTGAAACTTGAGTATTTCTACATTATTAAACACTGTTGATGATGATTCATGACTCTGATTCAAGTTAAACCATGACAATTTAGTTATTTTCTGAAGTGTGTGTCAAACTGTTCTGTGCTCTCTGAATAACTCAGTACCATTGTAGTAGCTCACACTCTCAAACAGGTTGGTGACCCCTGGTCGAGAGGAAACATCTTGTACATGTGGAACTGAGTCAAACAAACGTCGTTGTGTCTCATGACACACGTGTGCAGACAGATAAACCAGAGCTGGAAAATGTGATGAAATATGATGTAAAGGACGGAAAGGCACAGGTTCCCTGGTCTCATGACCAACAGCTAGTAGACACACAGAAGAATGAAACCAAACTCCAACCATCGTCACCGAAAGTAACTATAACAGTAATCAATAACAACGAAAGAACGGCGCTGGGACAGGTTCTGGTGACACGTGACACGGCTTTGACCCTGCTAACATTTACAGCACAATCATTTTGGTAGAAAGAGGAGAGAACCTAAAAAAATCCCTTTGACTGAAACTCCAGGTAATGATGAAGGCATCTGTGATAAATATTACAGCGCTCCCTCTGTGCCTAAAGACAGGCTGCAGTCGCTGGGCCACTCAAGTAAAGTGCAATAGTGAGTTGGCTGCAGGAGACTTTGGGTGAAGTGTGCAGGTGGAGGTATTTATAGAGGACAATGTCAGCGGGGACGTCAGGTACACCTGACACCATCCCAGCAGCTGAAGCAGGAGGCATCGCTGGGACCCTGTGATTATGGATGAATAATCTAGTTGACATGTCGGCGAGGTGTGGGACAGAAGGTGATGGAGAATGTGTTTCTGGACTGTCAGACGAACCGCTCGGCCTCTGGGAGGACTGAGTCACCTGATCGCAGCGAGAATTACAAATCACACGTCACAGCACTGAGGATTGTCGACCACGGGCCCGGCGCGGCACCTGTCTGGGGCGGGGTTCCACTCTGGGCTCTTCTGTGTGGGTTCCTCCCACCTCCAAAAGCATGCTGAGGTTAATTGGCCGTAGGCGGTGACGTGTCCGGACGTGTCGTAGCCGACCGAACATAAACCATCATCCTGACGCCGACGGATGACACGTCAGAGAGACGCAGAGGATGGAGCGTCCCACAGGAATCAGAAGATATGAAGGACACAACTACAGCGAGTCTACGGGACAGACCATGATCAGCAGCAGAGACGTGTGTTTGTCCGTCGTCAGGCTGGCGTATGACGCTTCTGGTGGTTATATATTACATATATATATTATATATTTATACTATTATATTATATATATACATATTACATATTTTTCTCTACAAATAGGTCAAACTAAGTTACATTTTATCTGTAAATTATCTCACGACTTTGTGTCAAACTGACTATTAAGCCTGAGTTATACTACTGTGTCAAATCGACGGCGTAGGTCGACGTACACCTCCCAAAGATCCGAACTGCATGTCGAGGCAACGCAGACCCAGCGGACTCACACTCAGACAAACTAACGGAGCAGCTGATGGTTAGATTTCATCTATGAAACCAACATTTATCGAACCAAAGGATTTGTATCAGCCAAAGAGCTGTGGATCAGCTCATCGGATCACTCTCTGCCCCGGATGACGACGGATGTTGACCGGCCATCTCATCGGTAATCCCGACTGCTAGCTGCTCACTGCTTCATCTCTGGTTCTTCTCATCTCAGACAACGTCAGAACAAATTTGGATAAACTGACCACATATTAGTGAATTATTTTTAAAACGTAATGAAATGACATATGAACAGTCCAAATGATGAAAATAAAATCAGCTGTGACTGGAAAAGTCGGAATCAACTTGAGGAACGCGACCCCCTACTGCTCTGGCGGTGAATTGCACCGCGACAAAATGGAGTGACGGAGAATTTCGAAGGGTTCACGGCATCGGCGTCACGGCAACAGCATCACGGCAACGGCGTCACTCAGGCTTTAGAAACCAACGTTCACATGAGAAACTCTGAGAGGAAACCTTCTGTGAGGAACGTGGTGCACATTCATTGGCCCGAACCTGAGATGTCACAACTGAAATACACTGAATATTTTGATCCTTTCAACTGTAAAACGAACGGCACATGGTGAATACGTGCTGCTGATTTCCTCTTTTTACATGCTGATTTTATCAGTGAATCAGAACCTGTTTCTCATCAGAGGGATGGAGGTGAAAATCCCCTTTGCTCCTGGTTACAAATTACTCACCAGGGACTGTTTGACCCCTGGAAACCTGGACAGTTGTGGAGCATCATCGCCGCATCGCTCCCAAATCCAGCCCTCACTATCACCCCCGTCAGCCATCTCTGCCTTTGCCCTTTCCTCTGTCGAGCCAAAAACAGACACCAGCCACAGGTGGTCTGTGTGCTTTATCGTTTCTGACACACATCGCTTGCCTTAAGAGCTTGGGAGAGACAATTAAAAATTCATTAGGACGATGAAATGAGAGAGCATAAAATAGAAACAGGACAGACAACACTACATAACCTTGCTGAGGCTCCAAAGTGCTGGCTGACCTGTGCTCGACATGTCTCCTGCTGGTGGCGTCATCTGTATGGTCGTGTTGTGGTGTAAGGATACAGAGTGACGAGGATACAGAGTTTGTCCCATTTGGAGACGCAGGCCGATCAGATGGACCTTTACTCCTGCACAACCAGATTCACCTCGTCACCTCTTGCTTCAAACAACATTCCGTAGTAAATGTGGTAAATATCAGTTGTACAGGACCCAGTAAACACATTCAAATGATTCTGACTAACAAATATCGGAGCCTGGTTTTGTTTACTTGCAAATGAACACTCGCTCGCTGTCTCTGGTTTATTTTTCAGCCACGTGTTTGTTTTGTCCTTTCCAAAACACATTTGTGATCACATACATGCACTCAGATACAAACTGGTGTCAAATTAAAAACTCATTTACGAGGCAGCGCTGCGCCTGCCTTTCTATCAACAAAGTGCTTTGAGTGTGAACAGGCAGAAGCACGAAAGCCTCTGAAACGCCGTAAGAGTGTTTTGCTGGGTTGGAGCCACATGTTTCATGACGTGACCGTCACAAATGACTTTTAAATAAGTCGTCGTGCTATAAATATGCAGTCATCGGGTCTACCCTGGTTGAGTTTCTACCCTGAACCGGTAGGATCTAAGTCAAGGCACGTTTCATTTGGACACTTATCTCACGACGCCATAGAATGCCGACATTGACACGAGCAGCTCTGAGTGATGGAGGGGAGGGCCGACTTCAGAGATCGGACAAAGACACTGGGAGCGCTGCACCTGACCAGTGTAAGTCAGGTCTGGGGCCAACACACACACACACACACACACACACACACACACACACACACACACACACACACACTATATATACATAATAAGCACTTCCTATGCATGAATAAAAGAACAAGAATATAGAAGAAAGTGAAACATTGCAAAATACTGTGGTAAAGTGACAAAATGTGAGGTGACACAAAAAAACATACTACAATATAACATATTTATCATTTTTAATATTTTAAATCTGCTGAGCCAGTACTGGGTGTGTCTGTTTGGTCTGGAGCCGGATTTTAAACTTTGTACATCATGTCACAGATACCCAGTGTACGTCTGTCTGGGAGTTAATAATATGAAGAAATGACAACACAAAATGTGATTCTTTGAATGTTTGGGGACATTTAGTGATCACAGTTTTACTTGGAAAGTTACACCCTCCCTGCAGCAGCATGTCAAGGTTGTGTGAGTCAGCTGACTGCTGCGATATGAAGAGCTTTGGAGAGCAGACCAACCCTGTCTGCTCAGAGTTACAACGAAAACACATTGTCAGTGACTGAGAACGAGTCACGCTGGCTGACAACCTCTTCAAATACGCCTCGTTCAACATATTTTTAACAGTCCAGTCAGAAATGGGATCGTTTGTTCATTCCACAGTTTCATGTTGGTTAATAACAGTTTCAGGATCTGTTTGACCGGACACAATTTTTAATTAAAAATACCTTTGACTGAACGCAGCATCCTGGGTTTTTAGCAGAAAAACCTAAAAAACATGAATAAAGCAGGTTCAGTGTTTCTAGCCTCCTGAAATGATTAGACCTTTGAACGGGAGAATATGACAAAATGTGGAGGAGTTCAAGGGCTCTGAACACTTTCCAAGGCAACAATGGATTCTCCAGCTTATGAGGTTAAAACAATATATTAAAGAGGACAATTATCTCAACACAGTTTAACAATTCAAAGGGTTCCAGACACAAGGTTTTCACTGGACTGTGAGGAAGAAAAATTACTTTCTCCAAGTATGAGACAGACATGCTGATTCTTTGTTGTGTCCTGATGTTAATCAGAGCCTTAATTTACTCAGACATTCTCCTGTCCCTTCCTCTGCCCCGTCTGATGACACATAGGTGTTATCATCTGGTGCTGTCCTTCTCCTTTGTTCACCTGGGACCAAATGTCTACCTTACCTCCATGTCCCTACCTGCTTCCGACCCCCTACTGAGAGAGTCTGGGAACCTCAACTGTAATGCAAATACCTTTTCCTGCCTTTTATTTCGTTGATCCTGTCTGATCACACCCACACTCTGTAACCCACTGTATAATTGTCGCTCTGCCCTGTGCTCTTGGTCAGTCTCCTGTATCAGACCTGCTCTGTGTCAGAAGGCTCACCGTTTTCAGGATTACTATTAAACCACCACAGCAAACCCTGGGTCTTGAGAATTTTCTTCAACAACTGGAAACGTACAAGAAGCTGGAATTCAGAAAATGACTAAATCAGCAGTCAGTGTATATGTACTTCAATAAGGAGTAAAAGAGTGATAACCAGGACAAGTCAGCAGATAGTTACAGACCAGACCAGACCAGAACAGACCAGAACAGACCAGACCAGAACAGACCAGACCAGACCAGACCAGACCAGACCAGACCAGAACAGACCAGACCAGAACAGACCAGACCAGACCAGACCAGACCAGAACAGACCAGAACAGACCAGACCAGACCAGAACAGACCAGACCAGACCAGACCAGACCAGACCAGAACAGAACAGACCAGACCAGACCAGACCAGACCAGACCAGACCAGACCAGACCAGACCAGACCAGACCAGACCAGACCAGACCAGACCAGACCAGACCAGACCAGACCAGACCAGACCAGACCAGACCAGACCAGACCAGACCAGAACAGACCAGACCAGACCAGACCAGACCAGACCAGACCAGACCAGACCAGACCAGACCAGACCAGACCAGACCAGACCAGACCAGACCAGACCAGACCAGACCAGACCAGACCAGACCAGACCAGACCAGACCGACCAGACCAGATCAGACCAGACCAGAACAGACCAGAACAGACTAGAGCAGTCCTGTAACCAACCAATTACAGTGCAGAGTGTTCAGGTCCAACCCATCCCAATCGCCAGAGCAAATTGTTCCATCAGTATGTTTCTGTGAACCCCGAATATCGTT
>CAAKHB010003435.1:2497-13431 GCA_901007665.1 Aeoliscus strigatus
GAGAAGTGAGAGAGCGAGAGAGTGAGATTGTCTGGCTGTGGATTGATGGAGTAGATCCCTGTGAAACATTTAGTTTGGAGCTGAGCCCAGTTCAGCACACTGCTTCCAATTATCTCCCTCTGCGCTGCAGCAGCTCGCGCCCTCCTCCTCCCCCTCTCTCAGGAGTGTTTGAGGAAAACAGCAGAGAGGGAAACTCTTCTCTTCCTCTTTTTCCCTGCGACACTCACTCGTCACTCCACAGAGCGGGAGAGAGGGAGGTCGAGATCGGACGATGCTCGTAAACGCCGACTGAAGCTGTCGACATGCTGCAGTCGCGACTCGTCTGCCTTCTGTCCTCCGTCATCTTCGCCTCCTCTCTGCCCACGGACGGACAGAAGGGAGGAGGAAGAGGAGGCGTGGGGAGGCTCCAGGTGATGTTCACGCCGACCATCTGCAAGGTGCGCTGCATCCAGGACCGATGCGTCAATCACTGCGAGCTCAGCAACATGACAACACTGTACAGCGGCACTGAGGCCGGAGGAGGAGGAGGAGGAGATGGAGATGGAGATGGAGCGGGCTTCAGAGTCTGTGAGTTCTGCTGGAAACTTTACTGCCGTATTTCCACATGAGCTGTGTTTTTACTGCGTCGTCATGTCTGACAGCTGCAGATACTTTGCAGAGAACAAGCAGCTCGGTTGAGACGGCGTCAGTTCGACTTCCTGGTGCTCGGTCAGCCGTCGCTCAGAAACAGCCGTCTTCTCGGTTTGTGTCTGAGGTCAGTCAGTGATTCACTGACCCTCTGCTCGTTATTCTCTGTGGTCAAGGGTCAGAGCACCTCTGAAGATCCCTCTGTTTATTCAAAAAAGAACAGTAATTTACCACAGAACGTTCAGAAATGTCTGCAAAGGAAAGACGTTTTTGTGGGTTTGAAACGCGTTGGAGACACGACCATGTCAAATGTTTTCCACTGTGTTCGGTCCAGATTCATCGACTAACGGGAAACGATTCCTTTTAAATCGTATGTCCTCTGTGAAGTTCTGATTAGCGGATGAACGCCATCGCCCCTGGTGGCCGGCTCGAGGATGGCTTATAGCCCCTCCCCCTGCGCGTTTTTGGCTGGAACAAACTCAACCAATCGACTGTGGTGGTAGGATGAAGAAAGTGACACACGTCTTCTGTCTTGTTTGTGGTGAACTTGCCTCCGCACCTGTAACATTGTTTGTGTGTCAGTGACATCAGACAGGACGGAGGAGGGGCTGATGATGTCAAACACTTGTCTTTCTTTGTCTACGCAAACTTTATCGGTATTGACTGATCCTTCCTACTCATCCAACAGTTGTGCTGTGTCAGTGACTCTTTTTCGTGAAATTTAACATTGCAGGTCACATGTTGATCCTATTAGGCCATGTGATGACATGAAGTCACTCATTGTTGCTCATTCAAAGTTCTGCTGGTACATCAGGTGTTTGGTAGAATTGTGCGTACACCAGTTCAATTCAATTCAATTCAATTCAACTCAATTCAACTCTATTTCTATAGCCCAACATCACAATTTACAATTGTCTTGGTGGACTTTACAGTCTACACATTGCTACACGCTCTGTCCTAAACCCTCAATCACAGTGAGGAAAAACTGCCCAAACAATCCTTAAAACAGGGGGAAAAGAGGCAGAAACCTCATGGAGGACCACAGAAAGAGGGATCCCCCTCCCTGGGACAGACAGAACAGACATAGGTGTTGCATGCCCAGACGATAAGCACATGAGAAACAGTGAACAGGTCAGCTTGTTAAGACTAATACAAGAATGATAGTAAGGCTGTTTAGAGTCCAACAGTGGTATTAGTCCAAATCTGTCCGGGGGTAGATGTCAGATGGAGAAACCTTGGAGATAGAGAGGCTGAGGAGGCAGTTCAGTAGATTATGGCACTGGGGGTGGGTGGGTCGTCTAGCGTCAGCAGGTCAAGTGGTTCTCCAGATTGGGTGGTGGGCAATGCAAGTTGGGTGGGACCAGAACTTGGGTGGGATCAGACAGAGAGGAGGGGTTGGATACATGTTGCAGATGTTTATATAACAACCGTCCTCTTGGTTCTGCCTCCTCCTATAAAGGTGGCGTCTTCTGCACTAACAGCTGATGTTGCTCTTGATTGTCCTGGTCTTCACCTGAGGAACTGCCTTTTCAGGCAATGTGCATCTCAACAGGAGTAGCAGTGCTTTTTGAGTGGGTGGGGCTTTTGTAAAACTCAGGTCACTGTGTTCAGACACAGACCTTCAAGTGTAGTCCCATGTTAGCACAGTGGGAACCGAGCCATGAATAGTTGCCAGATGTTGTTTGTGTGTTATGGTCATGGACACCATCTGTGTGACAAACAACAAATACCTGCTCATGAGCAATACACTTCCAGATCTCAGAACTTGTAATTCTAACAAGAGTTAAATGTTCTGTCAGACTTTTAATGCGCATTTAGAGGTTACACTTCACAGCCAAGTTGCTGTCATTACGGTAATCACTCACCAGCTAGCGGTCCACAGACGAATGGGATTACTGTGTTGACAGAAGCATGACTTAGCATGTTCTTAGCTTTCGGGAACTGAAAGCACAGTCATGCTTCTTCACAGTCATGCTTCTTCTCCACGCTCCTTCTTCACACCAGATAGGAGAGCAGTGACAATTCTAAGCTTTCACGAACTGACAATGCAAATAGTTCTGTAATTACGGTACTCCAAATTATGCAAGCATGAATGTAGTGTTGGGGATAACTGGCGTCGGCAAAATTTACACTGGAACAGTAGTGCTGCCAACAGAGTTTTCAGACTCCTAGCGACGAGTGACAAATCTAACAATTCTCTTTCTTAACGATTTGGTGAACAAATCATTTGAAGGATCCTTGCACTGAACAGCTTCTAATGATTCAATGCACCTAAAAGAACTGTTTTGACGATCACTAGCAGCAGCTGTGATGTCTGGACAGTGTACAACCAGTAGAAAGCTGGTGTCCAACCTGACCTGCACCGTTATCAGCTCGTCAGTGGCAGCGTTCACACCCACAATGCAACAATGCACCACTTCCTGTCCCTTCAACTCACATAGGAAGTAGGAAGTGACTGGCTGGTTCTGTGGAACCCGTGCCAATTCACTGCCATCCCGTCACCTGACCTCAGGTGACCTGGGGGTCTCATAGCAACAGCGTCCCGCTGAGAGACTGGTGTGGGTGACTGACTCTGGCCGTGTTCCTCCTGCAGTCCTGTGTCCGCTGCTCTGTAAGAACGGAGGCGTCTGCCTGCAAAAGGATCGCTGCCTCTGCCCGCCCGACTTCACCGGGAAGTTCTGCCACATCGCCGTCGTCCCCACAGCCGCCACCAACCCGCCCCCCTCCTCCACCAATGAGATTGTGAAGCCGGCACTGCTCTCTGCCCGGACGGCCAATCAGGAGCTGACCCATTCCCAGTTCCTCCTCCCCCTGGAGGGGCAGGGCCATGAGGCTGGACGACCGGGAGGTGAGTCCAACCGCAGGGTGTCACAGCTGTGGTTGACTCTCCAGGCTCTCATCACCTGCTTGTTTAACACAAAGACATGAATGATCAAGTTGCTGCATGAAAACGTATGTGTGTCTGTGCACAGCTCCCAGCCCGTCCATGGTCAATGTCAGAGTGCAGCACCCCCCCGAAGCCCGTGTGAAAGTTCACCAGGTCCTGAAGGTGAGCGAGTGCTCTGATTGGACGAAAAGAAAATTCATGTCGGCAAAACCTAGGATGTCACAATCATATGGTGTGTGTGGGGGTGTGTGTGGATATGGGTGTCCCCTGATCTGCTGACAGAGTCTTCCACTTCCCAGATACTAGGACTGTGTCTTTGGTCCCGTTTTCTCTCATCCAGGTGTCTGGATTCAGCTCTGGGCTGCAGAGCCTATCCTCCAGAGTTCTCTCAGGGTCAGCGGGCGCGCCGGCCCCATCGACTCGAGGGGTCCAGGCCCAGACAGTTCGAGGGGATGGCGTCTACACCCAGTACTCTGGGTTCAAGTACTGCTTCAGAGAGGTGAAAGACGGGCAGGTGAGAGGAGCAGCTGCACATTCACACAACGAGAACCATAATAATTTAAAAAGGTTTTCCCAAAAAAACAGGCCAAATATAGTAGTAGTACATCCTCCAGGTCTGTGGGCGGTATTGTAACTCTGGCACAGAAACACACCACAAACAGGGAAAAAGAGAAAGATGGGGGGAGAATGGAGCTAGACGTTTGCGCTCAGGAGCTTCTGAATGCCACACTGATCTGCAGTAGTTGCTTTTGTGGGCAGGTTTAGCGCATGCAGGTTCAGGGAGAGGTGGGGCTATGACATCATCACTTCAGGAAACGTCAGCGGAATCACCTGAGGTTGGTGAAACGATGAGCTGCTGGGTATTGACGGTACAGTGATGTCAGATGCATGGAAAAAGCATCAGTGCAGCATTTGTGTCAGACAACAGCAGAGGTGCTTGTCTGCAGCCAAAGACAGAGTGAAAACAGCAGGCTTTCATCAACACAAATAAAAACATAAGAACAAATGGCGCTCCAGAGACGCTTCCCAGTCCAAACACACTCATACTCGTGAGATGTTCCAGCTGTGATGATTCACATCATTCTCAGAAAGCAACACTCCGTCAACTCCAAATCTTTTCGTGCCGTATTTGATGAAGCGCAGTATGTATGTGTACGCTCCTTTACATTGACTCTTTATCGCCAATGGTATCCTCGGTGGTACATTCATGCTAGAATACTTAATTACGTACTTAATACTTAATACGTAATTATATGACTATTAGTGCTATCAGAAAACGTGGAATGGTTCCTGAAATCTGAGAAGTTGCACTCGGCTTTCCTACCTGGTGTGAAGAAGGGGCTAAGAGAACTTTTGGTTCCTGAAAGTTGAGAATAGCCATGTTGCTGTCATTACGGTAATTGCTTTTGCTGTGTTCCCGGAAGCTGGCGAGTCATTAATACACTTCTCAGCTTTGAGGAACTTTTTTTCTGATAGTGCAGAAAGTCACATAATAATACAGTACACATAATAATACAGTACTCCAAAGTCTGCTAGCACCAACATCAGCAGCGATACAGTCGCTGTTACAGGGTTAATCAAATGACACCATGACCTTTTCTCCTGCGCCAGCACACACACACACACTTTTCCACAGAAAATACACAAAACAGCGACTTACTTGTGACGTCCATTAGACGCGTCATAAATATGACAATCTGCCATAGTGATGATTTTTTTTTGTCCATAAGGGGGAGCTGCTCTGTACGCCCTCTTTAGCATATGACATCGTTCATATTTTCAGATGAAGATTTAAAGACGGAGCACATCAGAATCAGAATGGCACACACCTTCCTGGCCTGTACGTTTACACAGGAAACAAAATTAAATACTGGATTAATGTGAACTTTTATCAAAAGATGTTGCCAAATGGCAGAAGATCAGCAGACATGATGATCTGTTCCCGCTGTTCACTTGCTCACGTGTTTCGGTGCAGTGCAGCGCTCCTCTGCCGGGGCTCAGGAGCAGGGACATGTGCTGCAGAGGGCTCGGGAAGGCGTGGGGCACCACTGACTGCGTCCTGTGTCCAGCTGCAGGTACAGGCAGCTGCATTCTCACCCCCCCCCCAAACACACTCACACAGTTTCTCTTTGAAAATGTGACCCTGTATGAGAGGCAAATTTGGGAAAACATCCATCAGGAGCTGATTATGTAACTGACAGGATATCTCTCACACAGGTCATGTTGTAACAAACTGACTAACTGAAAAGGAATGTTGCTCTGTGGGGCCACACACACACACACACACACACATTAAACATCTGTAGCTGAGGATCATAAATGTGTGAAGAAGAATCATCTGTTCATGAACATTCGTTCCCCTGTGTGTGTGATCAGAGAGTTGATCAATAACAGCGATCTCATTGATCAGGTCCCAACAACAGCAGTTGTGCCATCGGCTACGAAAGCAACGGAACAGAGTGTGTCGGTGAGTGAGACAAGACTAGATCCACACACTCAGCTCAGCTCACTTATGTCAATGAATGCGTCAGTCAGCGGACTGAGCACATCGTTTATCAGTGACTGATCAATGCACGTTTACTACTGATGCTCTACTGTCCCACTGTTGTCACAGACACCTGAAGTAATTACACTGGACTTTGCAACAGACATTTGAACCAACCACAGACTCACAGTCTTTCCAATGGACACTTGAACTAACCACAGATGCTGGAGTCTCCTATTCCATTTACAAACACATTAACTAAGCACAGGCAAATGCTGGACTGTCCCACTTTTATCAGACAATGAAGTAAACAGACACTGGATTTTCCATCATACACCTGAACTAACCACAAACGCTTGAACTTACCACAGACACTGAAAATAACCACAGACTTGCACTGTCACACTTTTATCTCAAGTTAACTTTTTATCTAACCTCAGAATAAGAAATCACAGCATTCTCTTGCAGTCACACATTTGTTTTTCTATTTTGTTTTTTTTGTTGTCGGCAGTGTTCTGCCTGGAGAGAACTTGTCAAAAAGTCAAATCTGTCTGAGTCTGTGTGAGTGAGTTTATTCATCAGAGAGCAGGAGTGTGTCTACACGCCGTGTGTATGTGTGCGTAGATGTGAATGAGTGCCTCCAGCCGGGGCTTTGTGAGAACGGGATCTGTGTGAACACCGGGGGGAGCTATAGCTGTGTGTGCAGGCAGGGGTTCATCCTCGACGCCTCACATGGACTCTGCATCTGTAAGTAACACACACACACGCACCTGCACGATGCTAGTCTGCCTGTCGACGCTGTATGCTGGTTTGTTGAGGCTGATGGCGTCTCGTCTCCTTGTTGCATCCGCTCTGTGTGGACTGTGTGTATGTATGTGTGTGTCAGAGATCGGTGATGACTTAATTTGACGCACTTGAGTCACTTCCTGTCTCCTGGTGGGGCGTGGTCAATACTGCTCCTGTCCTAAAGGGAGTGGTGCCAAACCCAGATAACACGAGTGAGTCTGGTTAAGATGACTCCTGGGTGGGGACAAAGGAGAAAATGTCGATAAGTTTCTGAAAACTGAGCACAGCCATGTTGCTGTCATTACAGTAATCCCATTCTCTCTGTTGCTGTAAACCGGTGAGTCATTACCGTAATGACAGCAACTTGGTTGTGAAGTGCAACTTCTCAACTCTCAGGAATGTTTTCTCCTTCTCCTCGCTCCTTCTTCACACCAGTTAGGGGAACCGAGTGACACTTCTCAGCTAATTACGGTGCCACATTGCTAGCGTGAATGTAGCAGTGGTGATACCGGCAAGGTTAAGGAAAGGAACCAACAAACTGAGCCAGATTAATGTCTGGGCTGCTGAACGTCTCCCTGAGGCATGTTGTTGTTGTTCTGTCGTTGTGTCTTGTGTCCAGTCAAATGGCCAGAAGCTGCTGCCTGTTACTTCCTGTCACGCTCAAACTCGTTTGACTGCTGGTTTGGAGGAGTAGCATGACTGCACTCTGAGTGCATCCTGTTGCAGTGCGCTGTTGTAAAGACGCTGTCCTCCTGTGTATCCTCCACAGCACAGAGTGTGATATCTGAGGACAAGGGCCGGTGCTTCCGAGTGGTGGGCGGTGGTCAAGGCCCGTCCTCCTGCTCCCTGCCCATCCTTAGGAACATCACCAAGCAGATCTGCTGCTGCAGCCGAGTGGGGAAAGCGTGGGGACATGACTGCCAGAGATGTCCTCACTTTGGTTCAGGTCGGTTGCCAGGCAACGCTCAACTGGAATAACTCTGAATCTCACCTCTGCATCGCCATGGCATCAACAGCTGGTTGTTTAGGTCATACTGACTGCTGGCAGATTGGGTGAGCGTGGCGGAGCAGTGCCCCCTGCTGATGACCAGTGAGTGAAGTTGTCGTCTCTTCTCCAGCCGACTTTAAGGAAATCTGTCCAGCTGGTCCTGGGTACCACTACTCAGCCTCCACCCTGCAGTTCCACCAGAGAGCCACAGAGCAGCTGGGCGGTCGGGGGGCTCAGCTCATAACCGGGGGCAACCAGGATGAGCAGCGTATGTGAGAAACAGCCTGGGACGCCATGACAACAGTGCTGTAAAAACTCAAAATCTTACCAAGAATATTAGTCTTATTTCTAATGAAAATGAGGAATTTGACTTGAAAATCTCTTTACACTTAGAATAAGACCCACACCTAGACTTAGGAACAGTTTCAAACAAATTTTCATGTTTTTTGTCATGTTTTTTCTTCTTACGAGCAAAAGTTCCACTGGGAGATATTATTATTAACATATCAAGTTCAAATCTGCGAAGTGGAAATGTCTAACAACAATTTACTTTCTCAGGTCATATGTCTTATTTTAAGTGTTATTTTAAGTTTAAGAGATTTTACAGCTAGAAATGAGACACTTTGACAAGAAATAAGACAAATATTCTTTTCTAAGATTTAGACTTTTGGCAGTGACTGATGGGTTTCAGCTGCTGAAAAAGAAACCTTCAACTCAAATTTCAAGACCTGAAACATGGCAGTGATCCAAACTGAGCTTCACACTTCCGTTATTCCCTCTGTCCATCTGTCCTCTCTTCCTGACCACCTTCCAGGTCCTGGTCCTGGATCCAGTAGTAGTGGAGCCACCAGTTCCCAACAAAAACCCTCCTCTTCTGGAGGAATGGCCAGAGGAACCAGTGGAACCATTGGAACCAGAACCTCAGCTGACCCCAGCAGCTCCTCTGCTGCCTCCAGTCCACCTGCATCCCGACCGGCTGCTGGACCTCAACCGCCCAGGGTTGTCCAGCCTTCCACCACCGCCACAGCTGGCCAGGACAAAACACAACCTCCAACCAGAGGCAGACCTCAGTCAAGTCGCCCTGATGTAGCGACGGAGCAAAGACTGGCATCCAGCGCGAGTCACGGCACCGGATCACAATCCTCCAGGAGGCGTCTGGATGAGCTGGCAGCTCGAGGGGATTCTCTGCTGGCGCCAGTCCTGCCGCAGAGCACTGAGCGTGGCTCAAGGCCCAGCAGCGAGCTGCTTCCAGCACAGAGCAGACCACCGGCCCAACCTACCAGCCGACCGGCTGCAGTCCAGCGTGAGTTGAACTTTCACAAGAACTGTTTTCTGTGAATTGGACATTTTTTCTGAATTGTTCATATTTGCGAAATAAAAATATGTTTGTGTGTGCGTGCGTGTGTGTGTGTGTGCAGCGGCGAGAGTTGTGTGTGAGAATAGACCAGGTGTGTGTGGCCGTGGCCGCTGTGTCAATCAACCAGGAGGAAAACACACCTGTGTGTGTGAGGTGGGATTCCAGCCGAACCCTCAGCGCACATACTGCCAAGGTGAGACCACAAACACATACACACACACACACACACAGACACTAGCTCTCTTACTTTACATTCACACATTAAGTGACGAGATTGATAGAGAACATCTGCAGCGTCATGATGTAACATCACTCTGTGTGTGTGTGTGTGTTTAGATGTGAATGAGTGTGCTCAGTCTCCAAGTGTCTGTCCACTGGGGGAGTGTGTTAACAGCATTGGCAGCTTCAGGTGTGCGTGTCCACCGGGCTACAGGAGCAGCAGCAGCTCTCAGACCAGCTGTCAAGGTGACGTCCTGTTGTTGCTCACACTTTCACGGGTCTCAGACATGCCACACATTTAACACACACATTCTGTTGCAGATGTGGATGAGTGTCAGCAGAACCCCTGTAGCAACGCTCGCTGTGACAACACACCGGGCAGCTACAAGTGTGTGTGTCGCCTCGGTTACAGGCTTAGTGGAAACACCTGCACAGGTCAGAGACGTTTTCTATGACAGTTTTTTACAGTAAAAGCGGATCAATCAAATCAATCAATCAATCAATCAAAGTGTTTTGCCATCTTTCATACCATCATGACACCGTTTGATAGGAAATTAAAGTGTACGTGGATGTGTTTCAGATGTGGACGAGTGTGAAGATCCTCTGCAGTGTCCCGGTCAGGAATGTATCAACAGTCTTGGCTCGTATCACTGTGTGTCCTGTCAGCCCGGGTACGGGCTCCTCAATGGGCTCTGCACAGGTACGCACCTGATCCTTGCTCACCTCCAAGATGAGTGTGTGAACGAAGGATGACTCAGCAGAAACATGCTGGCTCTTGTCCTTCCTGTTGTCTCCAGACATCGACGAGTGTCGTCAGGCTCCCTGCTCCTATGGCCGCTGTGAAAACACACCCGGAAGCTTCCACTGTGTCTGTCTCCATGGTTACAAGCTCCACAACAACACATGTGCAGGTGAAGCGGAAACACAAATCAGAAACACTTAACTATGACGATTAGGCAAGGAAATAAGATTAATAAAAGTGCTTTACAACAAAATGAAACAGCAAAATTGATTGAAAGACATTGAAACAAGGATGAAACAAGAAAATGATTAAAAAACATTAAAACAGTATTGCAGAGGTGCAGGCATAAGCTAGTTAAAAGCTAATGCAGTGCCCACGGTCTTCAGTACTTGTTTATAAAAGCATAAGTATTTAACAAAGTATAAATATTACGATATATATCAAAATTTAAAAAGGTGCTAGTTAGCTCTGTTGCGTTATCTCTCAGAAACCACTGATTTTTTTGTGACGTGGTCATGATTGTGGTTCCAGATGTAGATGAGTGCTCTGAGCCGTCTCAGTGTCCCGGTCAGATGTGTGTCAACTCTGTCGGATCATACCACTGTGTCTCCTGTCCATCCGGTTACACACTGACCAACAGACAGTGTACAGGTGCAGTACAAACACACTCACACACTCACTCACATACATACACACACACACACACACACACCCCTTTGTCTCTGTCTGTAGACGTAAACGAGTGTGAGGACAGTGCGTCTTGTCCCCGTGGTGAGTGCGTGAACACTGATGGGTCCTACAGGTGTGTGGACTGTCGGCCGGGATATCATAGCGTCAACGGTG
>CAAKHB010003438.1:7315-29526 GCA_901007665.1 Aeoliscus strigatus
CACACACACACACGCACACACACAAACACACACACACACACACACACACACACACACACACACACACTGGCATGCACGTGCACACCCTCACACACACACACACTGCAGGGCGACCCTTGAGCTGTGAGATCAGGAGATGAAGTAAAAAAAAGTTCTTCTGAACATCCAACTGATTGATATGTCCGATATATGATATGATATGATATGATATGATATGATATGATATGATATGATATGATATGATATGATATGATATGATATGATATGATATGATATGATATGATCGACATGTCTGGTCGATGGTGAGTCTGAACAATAACGAGTTATATCGATGTGTCGTATCAATGATAAATCTGATCAATATCCCCAAACTCGTTTACAAGTTATTGTAAAATGTCAACAAATGGACAGAATGTCAGAACGACAAAATGTCACAATGACCGAACGACAGAACTTCAGATTGACAGAAAATCCGAACGAAAGAACTCAGAATGTCAAAATGTCAGAAAACCATGAGCATCTGAGAGAGAGTGAGGTGAAACATCATTCCTGACGCTGACACTTGCTGTGGAAGTCGATGTATCTCTCTCTCTCTCTCTCTCTCACACACACACACACACACACACACACACACACACACACACACACACACACACACAGAGACACACACACACACACACACACACACACACACACACACACACACACACACACCTCTCTCTCTCTCTCTCACACACACACACACACACACACACACACACACACACACACACACACACACACACACACACACACACACACACACACACACACAGAGGCCGTGGAGTCGTGTCCTAACGTGCCATCTGTCCTCGGCACTGACTTTGGCTCTAATTATTGCATCTCCTCTGGATGATGGAGCCTCGTTCGGCCTCAGGAGCATTTGCAACCACAAGGATCTGCAGCAGGAAAGAGACAGGAGAGGAGATGAAGAAAGATGGGGAGGAGGAGGAGAGGAGAGAGGAAGAGACAGCAAGAGTTGGAGGAGAGAGGAGAGGAGAGGAGAGGAAGAGTCTAGAGGAGGATAGGAGAGAGGAGGAGGAGGTGGAGGAGAGGAGCAAAGAAGAGAGAGCAGAAGAGGAAGAGGGAGGAGGAAAAGGAGAGGATAAGAGAGGAGGACAGGAAGAGAGAGGAGAGGAGATGAGAGGAGACAAGGGGAGAGGAGAGGAGGAGAAATCTGTCTGGTGTGAAAGGAGATTCACACCAGAGGCCAAACACCCCTTCTCTCACTCATCACATTCAGCTCTGGGAGATTTTCTGAGTCCAAGCAGCAAAACAAAGGTAGTCATGGTCCAAGACCAAGAGAACCTCGGTGATTGGTTAGAACCTCTGCAGGTTCTCTCTCTTTACAGTCGGCACCAGCAAAACCAGGCCCTTCATGTAAATGCAAACTGCTAACATAGATTAGCCTACATGTAAATAAAGTATTGCTGTCTAACAAGCCAAACTTGTCACACTGTATGTTTCCACTAGAGTGTGCTGCTAAATAAGCAACTGTGTTCTTGAGAACATTCTGATTTGTCACTGAAGAAAAGCTTGATATATCAATATATATATTAGAGCAACATATTCTGTGTGCTGGCGCGCAGCTGCAAACAAAGCATCACTTCAGGAGTTTGTGCTGATGCCATGAATCATCAGAGACACGCAGATAAGAATCAATAGTATTTCCAGTCTGACAGCCGTAAATCTGAAACCTTTGTTCAGCAGAGTGTTAACAACATGAGCTGTGATGGCTGGTTAACCAGAAACACTCTGACGTGTTGGTCACGTGACCAGGCTGTGATTTATCACATGTGAGTGTCGTGTCAGAGATTTGAAGAAACATCCGACTCTTACAAACTGCACAAACAGAAAGCACTCACCAAATATTCCTCATCAGTGATTGACTGACGTTCTGATGGAAACATCCAGACATGTGACCTCCCCACTCTTTTTTCTCTGACAGAAGATAACGACAGCTGCTGTTGAGTCCAAGGCTCAAAGTAACGAAAAATCACTGTAGGTGAATGTGTGAGTTTGTGTGAGACACCTTCCGCTTTCACGTCTGCAGGCTCAGCTGCGTCCACTGCTAATGACAAACCGGCCGCTAGCTGTGAATGACACGCTCAGCAGTGTGAGTGGGTGAATCCAGGCCAACACCCACACTGTGACGTCAGCAGGTCCGACGGGCCAAACTCCCTCTGCCGCCATCACCGGCTGCGTCACACGTTGACCACATCATCTGGGTGGAAACTGGACTCGTTTGTCTGGCGTCTGTTCGGGTCGGAACTCAACTGCCCACCAGGAGGGGACGGGGCCATTCCTCCTCCGAATACGACAGAAGCGATCCAAAAAATCACTGGAAAACACAAAAGACTCCTACACACGTGAGATGAGTGGAGGAACACGGAGCTTTAACAGGAAACGTTAGATGTTAAAACATGTTTATTCGTCCACAAACATTCACAAACAGCTGAATCCTCCGGCTTCTATATTCAGGACCAGATGAATTTCAGTGTGTCAGACGTCTGCAGCAGGTGGAGGGTGAAATGTCACCTGGAGGCCCGTCCGCTTGGCTCCACCCCCCCACACCCACACCCCTCCCCCTCGAACAAGTGACTGGACGTTTGTCATTGTTTGCAGCCGGCCGTTGGCGAGCGGGAGCTGGTCCAGGCGTCTTCTGTGGTGGATTGGGACTGGACAGGAGCTGGACCATCTGCAGCTCCACGTCGCCGCCGCCAGACGCACAATCACGACTCACAAACCTCCGAAAGTTCATCAAGTAAAACTGCTGTGTGTGTGTGTGTGTGCACGCGCGCTGTCAGGCTTCTTCTTTTCGTTTTCTGTGCTACACAAAAGAAAAATATGTGCTGCATTGTGTGTATGTAGGTGTGTGTGTGTGTGTTATATGATGTCACTTCCTCTTTTCTCAGTGGAGAGAAAAATTATCACATGTCATAAAAAATTAATTCATGATGGGGTGGGGCTAATGTCCTTGTGTGAAGTGTCCTCATGTGATGCGCCCTCGTGTGAAGCGGCCTCGTGTCCTCTTGTGACGAATCCTTGTGACTTGTGCGACGTGTCCCTGTGTCCTCGTGTAAAGCGTTCTCGTCCTCTCGACTTGTTTGAGTCGTCTGTTGTTTGTAACTGAGACACTGATCATCTGGAGTAATTATACGAGAAGTGACGTTTCCTCAGAAGTTTCCTGGGACGTTTCCTCACACACCTGTGAGCGAGTGGCTCAGGGACGACAGACTTGGTCACAGATAATGTGCTGAAGCTTCTTAACTGATGACGGTGTGAAGTTCCTGTGTGTTTGCAGACGTCAAGTGCAGTGTGATTCACAGCCGCTGGTCGTTTGTTTGTGACGTTGCAGAGGAAGGTGACACCGCTACACCTGAGGTGGCGGAGATGACACCTCCAGATCCCGAGCAGGTGAGAAGGAGGATGGTCTCAGCAGCCACGCACACACACCTGTGTTTGGTTTGTGTGTTTGAGGCTTCGCCTGCAGCAGCTGCAACAACAACAACAACAACAACAACAACAACAACAAAAGTCTTTAAAAAAATAACTAGTGAATCTTCAGCGCAGTCGCTTTTGTTCATTTGAACAGAACAGTCACATTTCCCTCGTTCACACCTCTGATGAGATCCAGAGGTGTGAGTTTGAACGAGGGATAATGGATTTGGAACAGCGCCAGACAGAACGAGTATCTGCAGGAACAACAATCATGTTGCCTACGAACGGTTATGTGTAGCCGGTCCAGTTCAGCTGCAGAGATGAACTGAACGGTGTCATCAGCCTGTGGAACTGTGGGCAAACCGAGGTCAAAGGTCGACCCATCAACTTTGTCACAGATAAGAAGCTGTTGTAGCCGCCCCATCTCGTCAGTTAGCATCTGTAGCTAACAGTTATGGCAGCGCAGCTTCGTCAGCGTTAGAGCTCATCAAACTCGAATCGATCTTGGCCAGGGCTCCTTCACAAAAGAGACTGTTCTCTAAGGAAGTCCCTGGTTGAATAAGTGTTTGGTAAAACCCTTGCTTCCTGTCTGTTCTTTGAACCTTAGCGTTACATTAGCGTTAGTGTCACCTTAGTGTCACACATTATACACTCACTGTTCACAGCTGCAAAAAACAGCTAGTTCCTGCAGCTAGCTGCCGTAACTGCTCCCAAATGGAGACACATGTTGTGTGTGTGTGTGTGTGTGTGTGTGTGTGTGTGTGTGTGTGTGTGTGTGTGTGTGTGTGTGTGCGTGCGTGCGTGCGTGCGTGCGTGCGTGTGCTGTCCATGTCTGATGAAACCTCAACTTTGCTCTCAGTCTCACTGAGGGATGGGTGAAATGTGCAGTGAAGTGAACGAACGGCTCGTCAGCAGCAGTTTGTGAGTCTGGCAGCGAAAGCTGCGACTCACACAGTTTAATAATAGTTCACATTTGGTGAGAATTCCACAGACGAGTCTGAAGGAAACAAACTGACTGTTGGTGCTCAAACCTCTTGCCAGCACAAAACAGTCGGTGTGAGATGAGAGCGTTGTTTTAAAAGTTGTAATCGTAAGCATATGCACAGCAATCTGTTGGTTATTTATCCTTCAGTCAGCACCAGGCAGCGTTTGTCTCCTAACGCCGTCTGCGCCATAGACTCTGGGAGGATTTCACAAGTAATAATTCATCGGCTAATCGCACTCCATGACTCTAATTAACGCATCATTAAAAGAATAATTCCGATAATTATATTTTCTCACATTTTAAATGAGAAGAAGGAGAAGACGAAGGTGTCTGAGGAGCCAATTTAGAGTGAGAAACACATTGTGAGGAGAGAACCAGAAATCCAGGCTTCTCCATGTTGTCTGTTTGCATCTGACCAACTGGTATGTCCTCAGAGGTCACGCCTCCCTCAGGCCAATAGGCTCACAGGGCATTTTTGACCCTTTGACACCAAAGGAATTGTTGCCGATACATTGACGCAATACTAAGGAGTACTGTAATTGTGCGACTGTTCGCGTCCGTCGGTTCCTGAAAGCTGAGGTAAGCTTCACATCCAAGTTGCTGTCATTTGAGTAATGACTCGTTGGCTTCCAGCAACAGAGAGAATGGAATTACCATAGTGAAGGTTGAGAAGTTCCATGTGATGAACATAAATAGAATACACAGATAATAACCACTGGACTGGTTGTCTGGTCCAAATGTTCATGGTGCAGTTGATGGAGACCAGCGGGTGTCCAGGGTCATTTGGGTAAATCTGCCTGAAACAACAGCGGCTGGCTGCTTTGAATTGGAGGCGGCCATCTTTGCTCAGCCACTGTGACGGTAGCTTCAGCATTTAGGGTTTGTGATGAGCTGTGAGATCACAGTCCAAACCCAAGGAGGGAAATCAGCTGCTCATTTGCAGGACACACACATGCACACACACATTTTGTCAGCTTGGCAATAGAGTGGAGGAGGGAGAGAGCGACAGAACCCGGCTGTCGCTTTCACATTAGCATCACTCACTAACGTTCAGCTTGGTTCCTCTGAACATCACTCCTGCGCTCTCACAGGTTCCAGTGATGGAACCTCCTCTCACCTCCACCAGAGCTAATTACAAACACAGGTTGAGTCGTGTGAGAGTTAAAAATAATCTGATACTTATGGATGGATGTGATTAGCGCCCAGCTGGCGCCAGTCACATCCAACTGTAACAAGAGCAGGTTCACCAGGAACTTGCAGGATCTTTGTTCTTCACAACATATAGAAGAACGAAAATAAATCGGGCTGCGATCGCCTGCTGGCTGCCACCCACCACCGAAGCAGAGGCACCTCTTGTGGGTGTCAGAGCAGCTGGGGGGCTAGCAGGAACATGGTGGCACACTGGAGGTCCTGTTGTCTCCTGCTGGGTTCCCCCCCAATGACCACCAGCAGGGTGACAGAGCTGCTTCGGCTGAAACTCAGGAATCATTCTTTAATTAGCAGCAGCAGGGGTTAGTTAGACGTTAAACAAACTGGTTCAGCTGCTATAGTTGGATTTGCGACACACTCGTTACTTCCTTGCTTCCTTTTCCGGTATGGTTGCCATGGAGACAGCATCACTTTGACCTTCGCTGTGTCACACCTGCTTCAGTGAATTGAGCTGGAACATGTTCATATACACACAATGACGCATTTACTCACACCTCAGTTTCTGATGTAGTGGTAGGAATGAGCAGGGTGGCCTGGGGTCGCGGGCCACGGGCCCACTGCTCCACCACACCGACAAAGTTAGATTGTTTGTAACAAACTTCAACAGATGAAGGATGTGTCGTAGTTAACGAGTCAAAAGAGAAGACGCTCCGCTCCATGCCTGGACTGTGTTTGGATGGACACACCATGCAAACAATCAGGTGTGAGGACAGACAAGGACCATACCATGATGTGAAAAGACAGGACAGACGTGGAGGAGTGAGGTGGTTCAGGCAGGTAAATGAGTGACAGAGAGATGAGTTATAAAGTTCAACCTTCATTCATTTGATGGGTTACTTTTTGGGGGGTTCTGAGTTCCATTCTTCTTTTTCCATTTTATTTTTTCTAATGACAAAATATTGATATTTGAAAAAATGTGATCAATTCAGATTAATTAATGACAAAAAATTAATTCAATAGATTGTTTCAACCACTAGTTAAACTCTAAACAGCTCATGTAGTTCCTCTCGCAGCCCCTGGAGGATCTGGCGGGCGGAGGTAATGGTTGTAACATTTATTTAAACACTTTCCATTTCTGGGAAGAATGCGCTGCTCTACCTGCGCCAACTTGTCTTAGGGTTTATTAATGACAGAAGACAGTCCGATCGGAAGAGTTCTGCAGCACGTCACCTTCAGGTCGCCGCTGGCGTTGGTGAGCAGCCGGATGGCGCTTCAAAAGCCGTCCAATCACGTCTGTTGCCTGCAGGCGCTCAGATCACTTTCCACTATTTGAGTGGCTTTCGTGCGTGTGCGTGCGTGCGTGCGTGCGTGCGTACGTGCGTGTGTGTGCGGCAGTTTCTCTGTGTGTATGTGTGTGTCATTCCGATTCTGTTGTCCAGAGTTTGAACAAGCGCCAAACTACATCAGATGAACGTAGGCGTCAAGTGACGTGTGGCTGTGTCTTCAAAAGTGTGTGAAGGTCAGAACCTCCTTCGCGGTGGTGTGCTGCAGAGACAAACTCATGACCTCATGTTTCTTTGTTTGTGTGTAATGTGCAGGTTCCTGACGCTCCTTTCTCTGTCACATCTAACACTTCCTGCTGACTCGTCACACTCAGCTGCAGCACCTTGTATTCTCCTTGCCCCTCATGTGGAGCAGCTGAGGGTTGTGGGTGGCAGCAGTGGCGGTGGTGGTGGCAGTCAAGAGGTTTGATCATTGCTGCGCCAACTGGAAACTAACATCCTGTCAGAGGAACGTCTGTTTGTATTTCAAACATATGTCTAATTGGTGTTTTCTGTCTGTGACCATAGTTCACCGGGCAGGTAGGTTCATATGGTGTGTGTGTGTCTCACCTGCTGACAGTCAGTTCATGGTAAACGTAGATTAAGTGAAGGTTTAATCTTTGCTCTCTTGTAAACATTGTCATCGTCTGTCCTTCTGGCTAATTAGGACGGGCGTTAGAAACGTCCATTGAAGATGAGGTGAAACCAGCTGAAGTGTCTCCACAGATTTCGCATCCACACGTTACCGATTTGTGATCCATCGATTGTGACGCTTTCACTGCCGGAGCACGAAGTCGACAGACACACACGTCGCTCAGTGAAAGGAGGCGGCGCTTCATGAACATTATTATCTCCATGATAGAGTAATTATCGCAATCACTGATCTGCGCTCACACAGCGCCGCTCCATTACCGCCGCCATTACATTTCATGAAAGGGCACTGTGACTCAGAAGGTGGTTTCCTGTCTGGCTGCTGGCGGCTATCATTCCCCACCAACCCGCAGCCAATCACAGACGCCCGTACAGGTGGCGACAGGAGGGCGAGGTTGCCTTCGTCGACTGAGTTCCAACAAGCTCTTCTTGTCCATAAACGCACCCGGTCATTAGCCCGTCATGGCGGCCATAAATCAGAACCCGCAGCTCTGTTGCCATGGTGATACCAGGTGCTGCAGCCACAAATCAACATGTCTCTGACATGACACATCTTTCAAGGAAAGCCCTCGTGTGTTCAAGCGCTTGGCGTCGATCGTCAGTCTATGACGTTTGAGGCTGGTGCAGTGACTCTGAACACACTTACCACCTGCTCCTGCCGGCGGCTCACATGATGCGTTGACATCACTTAGGTGTGTCAACTGGTCGAACACACAGGTGCTCAGCTGTCACATAAACTGATCATTAATAAATCAATCATGTTTACAGATACTTTTCATTACATGTTGGTATGATGACATGTGTGTGTGTGTGTGAGTGTGTGTGAGTGAGTGTGTGTCCTGATGACAACAAAACAATGTAATGGATGTTTTCCAGCATTGAAATTGATTCAGTTGAACAACTTTAATAATAAGTTCATTTGTTCTTTTTGTGTCAAGACTTAACACACACACACACACACACACACACAGATACACACATCTGTGTTGTATAGACAGGTGAACAGGCGAAGAGTGTTTCAGTAGGTGTGTTGGAGGTCACAGGCCAAAGGTCAGCAGCTTCGATGCCTCCATGATCTTCATCTACAAGATCATCAGCTTCTCCCACAATGCATCATTGCATGATGTCACGCAAGACACACACATACACTGATGTGAGGTCTGCGTTTTTAGAACGTGCTGATGTTGATGGACGAGTGTGTTGAAAAGACACGTCACATGACCAGTGGCTGGACATCTGAGCTGCATCAAACATCAGACGGCAGAAAGGCGCCACTCACCTGCGTCGTCCATCTGCTCCATCGTTCAGCTGATTGTCTCCATGGTAACAGCACAGCTTTTTTTTCTTGATCTTCATTCTCGTTGAACTTCATTTCCAAACTATTCTGCTGAAGCACAGTGTCACATGACTTGGAGTGGGCAGCACTAACAGTCCTCACCGTCTCAGGTGAGAACTGTCCTGTCCTGAACACTGCAGATCTGTGAGGTCCAGTCTGACCTCTGACCTCCCGACGCTCACGAATGAAACTTCTTTCATCAAAGAAGAAACTTTTTAATAGACTTGATTTCAGTTTGTTCCCAAACCTGACCACAGGAAGTTCAAATGTCGCATCTTTGTGCCAGAGAAAACCAATTGTACATTTAGTGCATTCAATTCTACATGCTGAAAAAATAGATCTGACTAAGAAGAAGTGCTACATAAGAGGTGATGAGGTAAATCTGTCATGGTACAAGGACACACACTCGTCAGGTGCATAGAAAACCACATGTCTGAAGCTCTCACATAGCCCACAAAGCCGTTCCCTCCTCTAGCACCATGGGCATGGGGATTCATCCGCCCCTGAAAATAGTCCTCAGCCATGTGACACGTTTTCCTACTGTTGGTGACTGTTGGCTGGCGCCACAGCGAGCACTCAGGTCCACACACCTGGAGACGACATGATGATGGGCAGGAGCGAAGCTGAACGCCATTACGAAGACATTTGTGTTGCTAAGGGCCACTGAAGGTCAATGTTCCTTCAGGACAAATGCCGTTTGTTTGCTGTGTCAGTACAGCAGATTTCCTGTCGACGCCCACAAACATCGCCTCTTTTTTTCTTTTGTGTGTCTCATGCGTCTCATTTGAACCGTAAACAAATACACTCGTCAGACTTTACATCACATCGCGTTCATGAACTGACTGAGTCAGAATCACTAACACACTCATGGTAACACGCTGATGCTAGCCCTCAGAGATGTAAGTGATATAAAACCTTTCTCGAGCTTGAGTACGGCAGATGTTTGATTTTGTCTTCTCTGACGTCACAGACAAACAGGTAGTCCAGAGGATCTCAGCCCTGATTGGCTGATCAATCTTTGATTATTAATAAATCATCATGTTTCGCTTCAACTTTCATGTTCAGTCCGGTTACACCTCTATAGTCGTTGAGGACTTCAGACCGTAGAATCAGTTTTTCCTTCATTTCGTATGATTTTTGTTGTTAATTGGTGACTTTAACGTCTGTGTGTACGTGTGACGAAGGGATGAAGTTGAACAGAAACTGAAATGTGACGCTGAGCCGCATTTCTGTAAATTAGCTTTAGCATTAGCCCAGTTAGCACTTTGTATTTACAGTTCATTTTAAGAAAGTCTGAAAGAAAGAACTGTGAGAAGATTCAACTCGTGTGTGTGTGTGAGTGTGTGCGTGTGTCTGTGTGAGTGTGTGTATATGTGTGTGCATTAGCGTGTGTGTTGAATGTGTTTGAGTGTGTGTGTTGAGCGGGTGTGTGCATGCATCCATCTCCATCTGAGTGTGTGTGTCAGCCTAGTCCTCGCTGATGATGTCCACGTCTTCTCCAGCATTCTGCTGAGTTGCTGCTCTCCAGCGGCTGACGTGTTGACTTCCTTTCCTCTTCTGCAGCACCTCTGGAGATTCTTCTTCCAGCTTCTGACGTTTCTGCTTCGTCCTGCGGTTCTGGAACCAAACCTTTACCTGCACAAAGGTTTATGATGAGTTCAAAGCAAACACATGTATGGAAGCTCATAGTGGACATTATTCAAATGATGATGTAAATTTGAAGATTGATGTGAATTCAAATGTTCATTTCCATGTTCACTGATGGCTAGGGTTAGGGTTCTCTCCAACAACTTCTGGCAATGCTCAGGTTCATGAGCGATCCTCTTAACCTAACCCTAACCCTTCATGCTGTCACTAGAAAGTATGAAACATATAAAAACTTACATTTTATCCACAGATAAAAAAGCTTCAAATATTTTCAAAGGTTTTTATGTTATGTTTAACAAAAATAACTTAATTTGATGTTTGATCAAATGTTTGATAGTGACTGGAGATTTAGACAGAAACGATGTCCTCCTCTACACGTTAAACTGTAATGACAACAATGATGATGATGATGATGATTATTATTATTTCTAGTAGTAGTAGTAGTAGGATTAGATTGACAGAATGTAAATAATGAGCATTATGCATACAAAACAAAAACACAAGAAATGTATTTATTGACTGAAAAATAAAGGGACCATATTTTTCAATTGTTTTAATGCAAAACGGATGAATAAATACTATATTTGATCCATCCCATAAAAGAAATAAAAGGTACATCCCATAAAAGTAATTTACAAAATGAAAATTGGAGCAGAATTTTTTTTTTCATTTAAGTCATGTTAATAATAATAATAATAATAAATAAGTTGTTAGGGAAAAGTACATTCTGCTGAATCCATGAATTATTTCTAGATTATTCTGATAAAAACGGTTCATCAACATGTCTGACACATGTAGAATCTCTTCTTCTTAAAGATGAGTTTCCTGTCAGATCAATGAACTGCTCAGCTGATTCTTTCTGTTGTCGCCTGTGAAACAGCTCATAAATAACCGCTGATGATTCACGGCATCTGTTGGCGTTGGGGGGGGGCTGACTCACTTCCTACCGCCAGCAGCTGTGTGGATCCAATCAGTGAAGGATCCTGTCGGTTCCCAGTGTTCTTCCTACAGGATAACTATGACCTCCTGCACATGCGCCAGATTGTTTCCACGGATACGTGAACAGAACGCTTTACGGCTCGAGGTGTTTTTAACAGCTTTATTGTTACCGACAATAATTGTAAGACCGACAATATTCGCAGAGTGAGAAAATAGAACATTCTCATTATGAGAAGAGAGCATTACTCACAAATAAATTAGAGGACAGACTGGAATACATTTAGTCTGAGAATAGCTTATATTTTGTACATAAATGTAGAGTTCAGATTTTGTTTAATGTGTGGTGTATTTGATGGAAGAGCTGTTAAATTTGGCTTCATTTAATTTTAACATGTTAAAGTGAAAATTTTGGTTGATGGATTTGGGACTAGTCGTAAGTAAGTAAGTAATATAATTAAAGTGATATTCATGATGGGGTGGGGGTGATTTAATGTGATTACATGGTGAGGATGTCAGACTGTTATTCTTTGTCTCTCAACATATTTTAAATGCAGATTTAAAAAGATGATTTGATTACATAAAAACTCTGGGTAAATTGAGACCCGTCATGTTCATTGTGTTCTCACATTTTGTCAGGTTGTGAGGTTAGTCTGTCACAAGGCCGGTATATGTAACATAACCAAGTCTTAAAAAGCTTAGCTGCAGGAACTGAAGATATACGGAAGCAGGCAGATGTAGGAGGGTCTAAGACAAAGACAGTCACAATCAAGTTTGTTCAAGAGGGATAGAAAATCAGTAAGACAGCAAAGAGGCAAGGCAGCTTAGAATATGCCTGCAACTGGGAAATGCAGGTACACTTAGGAGGAAAGCTTGTTATTCTCCAGGAAATAGCCAGTACAAAGTTAAGGCCTGATACAGTTTTTTAGTTCTGTTGTAGAAGCATATGAAAGGAAAAAGCTTTCTGGATTTAATAGCTACGTTTAGGGAGCTATTCACTGAGTCTGGTCCGTTTCTTGTGTTCACCTCAAACGTTTGGAATAGTTTTTTTCACCAATTTAACACTCCCCTTGAATATGTGGCCTTTCTAAACAATTAGAAAATACTGTGTAAAAAAACAGTGAAATATGAAAAAAAAAGTTTAGTTTAAATAAGTGTATATTTAAAATGAAAATAATGTCTGTTTGGCACATGCGAACCATGATCAGATATGGATCAGGCTTCATACGCTGCATCATAAACCATCTTCCATGCACACTACGATATTAGTGCATGCGTGCTCTGATCGAAACTGGATCATGTTCCAAATTGGGTACTGACTGATCCAAATCTTCAGTTGAAGGTTCAGTTTGTCGATGAGTAAAAGGACTAGTATTTCATCTTTATTTTATTCTGAATATATTTTATTCTTTTGATAAAAATTCAACAATTCAAATGTATGTATTTATTCATTATTTTGATATAAATGTTCTTTGTCCAAAATTCAATTATTTGAAGATATTTTTGTCTTGTTTTTTATTTTAACTCATGTCATTTTATTCCCTTAACTCATTATTTTTTTTATATTGTTTTATTTTTACTAGATGTTTTTTCCAAGTCATCAGTTCATTGACGAATTCATGACTGAAAATGAATTTGTTTCTTAGGAATTCATTTCAGTGTCTTACTTTCACGTTATTTCCCAGATCACTGTTCATTCACTCATTCACTCATTAATCAATTCATTGCTCCGCCTCCATCTACCTGCGTCTCCGTCAGACACAGTCCACTGGCCAACTGCTTCCTCTCAGCTCCGACCACGTAATGATTCTTCTCAAAGGCTCGTTCCAGGCGAAGGAGCTGTGAGGGTGAGAACGCCGTGCGGATCCGCTTGGGTTTCCGGGAGAACGGACCGTGGAGCAGTAGGTTCTCCGGACTGCTGTTGTCCCCTGAACACAACACAGGCAGTAAGAACCATGTAGAGACAGCAGTTGACGTCCATAAAAATCAATAAGGATCACTAAGTGAAGCTAATCATCTTCATATTTTGTAGGATACCTCTGATCAGGAACTTTTGTTCCTCCAATGATCAGCAGAGGATATTCTTTTAATCAGATGTTTCAAACCCAATCAAAGCAAAGAGGGGGGCGGCCTTCAGAAGTCAACATTCAGCGAATTTCTCCGATATTTATTGAATTTTCACATATGTGCATATGTACAGCGGTCTAACTGTGAATGATCTGATCCTGAACCGTCAGCTCCAGTTACATTTGTTTGGATGAGCTACGGCAGTGGTGGCGTGAATCCTCTCCATTCGCTGGATGTTGTTTCTTTGTGTTTGATGTTTCTTTGAAATCAGACGTTTTTCACTGTTTTACATAAAAACAAAGTTCTCGCTAACCGCTGCAGCTCCAGCTCAGAGCAACCGCCGTCACGTCGTACGCAAAGAGCTGGGCTGATTGGAGGTTTGGAGGCGGCGATGAGGACAATGATGGCGTGCAGAACAGACACATTTCATCCAGCGGTCGGTTCCAGAACATTCATATGCAAACAGCTGGTTTGCAAATCTGATTCTGCTCAACGTCAAACTGAGTTGATACTTTAGCTAAATGCCCGTGTCCAGTTTTCAGGGAGGTCGAAGGTCACAGGCACTGGTGCATCACAACCTGTGGTTTGTGGAGAAATCATACAAATGAACAAGCTCTATCAATCGTTTGTCGCCAGGATTCGTCGACGCTCTCTGACGCCTGTGCGGGATGAGCATCAAGCCGTGGAAAGACGTTCAGTCTGTGAGTGCAGCACGTTATGATGTTCAACGATCCCAACATCAACAAGTGGCAGTAGAGGAATTCCTCTGGCAACTTCTAGCAGCTTCTGTTCTGCTTCTGAAGGCTCAGCTGCTTTATGGCAACTTTCAAACCTGGTTACACGCCAATCCCCTGCCACTGAGGCCATGCCCACCACCACACACTTTAGCTCCAGATACGTTTGAACATACGTGTCTGCAAGCTGCTGGAGTGAAGACGGCAGACCTCAGTGGCTCAGTCGCTGATGATTTCTGTCTATGATGTGAACAGGACGACGGGTTCTATGAGTTCCACACGTTCTGAGCGCAGGAAGGTACGAGGTGGACACAGAGGACAGATGATTGATCAGGGTCCTCTGGTACTGAACATAGGCCCAGACTTGTCTGTGAGTGTGTGTGTGTGTGTGTGTGTAGGAGCACGTAATGTCAAGAGCAACAACACACAGACACACACAATATACTACGCATCAGCTCCATTTCAATTTACGCAACTTTGTTGTCTCCTGACACCTGCTCAGTTAACGGCCAGAGGAGCAAACATCTGGTGAATGACACACACATTTACTACACAACACACACATTCCCTCCACCAGGATCCAAAGCAGAGGTCTACTTTTTTTCCACACACAACACACACATACTAGATAACACAACACAAAACCAACACACACACATACACACAGTGCCTCACCTGCATATAATGAAAAAATGTAAAATGTAAAGTCCTTATCCAGAGATTTGTATATTTGTATTTCCCAGTAAACTTAAATCCATTTTATAAGATTTTTACTCAAAATTGCTGAATTTTCTCATTTCCCATTGAAACACAGAGCAACTCAGGAATAAGGAAAAGGAATCAGGATTTTTACAAACGAGTTATGATCTATTGTTTGGAGGGAGCGGTGCATAGACAAATTTATAAGTAAAGAACCTGATAACTTCAGTTTGTATGTGTAAAGAATGTTGATATGAGACTTTAAACAACCCACTAACTGTTGACAATCAAATAGTCAATATGTTCATATGTTTGTAAATCTGATTGGGATGAAGTCAGTGAACCAGCCATGAACCTCACCACACATTACTGCCAACACCTCAATTGGATTGTTCGTCTGCTCGTCTGTTGTCTCCTACTGATGCAGGTAAACAACAGCAACTTGCGTAAAGACGTCTCAGACGTGTTTGACTCCAGCTACAACATTAAGGAAGAAAAAGAGTTCAGTGGATTTGAGCTCATCTTATTCTACTGTGTGCATGCAGACAATTAAGTTCTTTTGTCTTTGTATGATTTGTTGTTGTGTATGAAGTAAAACAGGAGAAAGAATCCAAAAGATGGAATATACTTTTTTTGTCTGCTCTGACTTGTGTTGCCATTGAACATCTTCAACAGCACCACAACAGCCTGAATCAGATTCAGAGTTTAGCGACGCATCTGCTGTAATCAAACTTAAAACTATACAACACAACTATACAACTATACAACACAACTATACAACACGTTGCACGGTGAATATTCTGTAGCTCACTGACGTTTGCTGCTAATTCACTGGATTCTGTTGATCAGACAACTGAGTGTTTTTTGTCTCTTTAACATGTTCTGTCAAAATGATCCCATGTTTTCCACATTAACACGTGCAGTTCTTGTGTCATGTATTCTCTTTGGTCTGTCAAAGTCATGTTGCAGTTGGTTAATATCAGCTTCACACCACACTGACGTTAGCGTCACCAGCTAGCGGACATTTATGTCTCCGGGTAGCAGAAAACAGTTGTCATCAAACTTTTACTCCTATTGACAACCAACAGCATTTGCTGTTACCCTCTAGCTAGCATTGTGACATCACGTGTCATGGAGCAAGAACAATCTATCAACAATACCTCTATCATCAGTACTTCTGGTGGTAGTACTTCTATCAGCAGTACTTCTAGCAGTAAAACCTTTTTTTATTAAACTGTTTACATTGATTCTACCTGCAACATTTGTCGTTCGCTGTTTTTCTTTGACCATTCTTATGATTCCACTGTGAAGCTGACCTGATCGGATGATCTGATGATCTGATCAGATCTAGTCTGATTGATCAGATCTGATCTCATCTGTCCCTTGTCTGAATGTGTTCGTAGAAAGTCAGTTGTTGATAAATGAATCAATCACTAATTGACTGGTAAATTAACCAGTCAACTGCTTTGATACTCAATGATTTGATTTGTAGTAAAACTGCAGCCGAGGTTTGTTACATATCACGTGACTCCACATAAAGTTGAAGCAGAATAAAATAGAGAAAATTAAAACTTTTATCATCAGTTTCCTCTCAGGAACCTGCACACACCTGAACCTGATCTCAATCCTGATCTCAAACACCCACAAACCACAGACCAGAGACATGGGTGCACTTGCTGATCAACACAAGCACACACAAATACACACACACACACACACACACACACACACACACACACACACACACACACACACACACACACACACACAGACACACACACACAGAATTCATCCACTGCTGAAAATGATTTGAAATGTATGCGTGTGTATGTGTGTGTATGTGTGTGTTTCTGTAAAACGAGTGTACATTTGAAATGTGTATAATTCAATTTCAATAGTTTTAATTACCTTGTGAATATGATTAACGAGTTTAAGTTACATCATCGAATAAGTCATAAATTTATCTTTTCAAGAACCAACAGCAATTTTTGTGTATAATAAATTCAGTCTGTGGTCCTCAAATGGTCGTTCAGACTCATTCTGTCTAAATCTGATCTGTAACTTAATTTAATTTAAGTAAATAAATTCAATAATGAGGTTCGGATTTTTAATATGAGTTTATTATGTGTTGTGTTTCTATTGTTGTTGTGCTGTTGTGTATATTTCTGTTAAGGTAAATTGACACAAGTAATTGAAGATTTTACCAAACAAATAAACAAATGATTGATCAGTTTCTGGTTTTGAAACATTTGGGGGGAAAAAATCAACTCGTCAAACATCTGATGAACTTAACACTTAACACTTTAGACACATTATTTTGTGTTCCTGTTCCTGTTTCACAGTTCATACATTTATTTCCAAATATTTTAATTTGGCTGAATTTTGGTTAATTTTTGAATACGTCAAAGGCAAATTAGGAATAAATACTTTATTTCAAATTTGGAAAAAAAACATTGTTCATTTTCGAAACAATTTAATTCATATTGCACATTTAGATGTGGAATTTTGAAGAGTAAAATTATGTTTGTTTCATGTGACAAATTCTGTCAGTGGAATTTCATTATTGTGATTTAAAAAGGAATTAATGTTTTTAATTAATTTTAATTTAATTAACGGAAAGTTAGCCCGAGGTCAAAGGTCACACAGCAAATAAAACAGTTTCACAACTTTCTCTGAATAATAATTATTATAGTTATTAATATTATTTATAATAATATTATTATAATATTATTAATGATATTGTAATAATAATAATAATAATAATAATAATAATAATATTATTCGGTGGATAAATCAATAGTAATTAGATCATGTTAAATAAAGAGTTTGGAAAATTCTAAAAGACAGAAATAAAATCTTATTAGTTGACCCGATTTCTTTGATACCGGTTAGTTTTAGTTCATTATCCCCTTTGGTAAAAATATTTAAAACTAATTATTGTTTCGGTTTTAGTGGCTGAAATAAAAAAAATCACGAAAGGTTTCGCTTGTTTTTCTTCAGCATATTTAGGCATTTAAACATTTAAACAAAAATACATACTATAAAACTAGAACACACTGAAGATTTCAGTTCCACTGGAAAAAGCACACAAACACGTCACTCAGTGATCAGTTATCAGTATAAAAATATCTGAACCTATCACTGTGGCAAATCGAATCAATTCTGTTCTGTTTAAACGCTTCTCAGGAGGTGACGTCATCGACAAACTTCGATCAATTGAACATATTTGAAAACAAACCAAAATTCACGCCATGTTCCAGTTCGATCACATATCAATATTTAGGACCGAAGATATCGAACATCCCCACTGTTGGTACATGTTTGATATGATAAGATTAGTATGATGATATGATATGATTAGTTGTATTCTGCTGCTCACGTTAAATCCTCTAGAACTCCGGCTCACCTGAAAAGCGGGGCCCCAGGTACCGGCCCCGGAGGACCCATGGGTAGAAGCTGAGCGCGTCCCGCTGCGGGCTGAAGAAGCCGTGGGGGGGGCTCTGCAGCGGGTGCGTCCCCGGCTCTTGGAACACCATGTCCGGCGGTGGGTACAGGGTCCGTCCGCTACCGCCCTGGAAGCAGCCCAGGACGCCAGCAGCGGGGTGCAGAGACTCGGGGAACCGGAGCGCAGTGGGTCGGACGGGCTCATCCCCGGAGCCGCCGCGGCCGGTCGCTTCTTTCCCAACCAGAGCCTCGATGGAGAAACATTTCTTTCCTCCGGGCTGGAACATGATGATTGTACCGGAAAGCAGCGAAGGGAGATTGGGAACGACAGGGAACGAGTCGGTTCCCGTCTTAGACTCCCGGCGGCCCCCGCAGACGCATACCTGCCCCCGGAGGGCTGACGGATCGTCTCACCTGCCTGCGCGGCGGAGCCTCAGCGGCTCCCGTTCAAATGTCCACCAACTGGCTAGGAAGTGTATGAGAGCAGGGGAGCGCGGCCCTGCAGAGGGTAGAGGGCGGCGGGCAGCGCGGCTCGGATCGGTCGATATCTCCTGACGCCGCTCGCTGAGTCTGAGCGGGTCCGAGGCGGAGCGGCGCACACCTACCTGGACGCCCCCCCACCACCAACACACACACACACACACACACACACACACACACACACACACACACACACACACACACACACACACACACACACAATGGAGGTGTGCTGAGCATGCGCAGAGGAGGAGCTGGAGGATGAGTAAAACAAGGAGCTGATGAATTCACCTATAATTTATTTGACATGTGTTAGTGTTGTAATATCATTTTCCCCCCCACACAAACCATATGACACACGCACACATGTAAAAAAGTAAGAATACTGGTAATAATATCAAGTGAGTGATAGGTGTAAGGGAATGCATGTGTGTTGAGTGACAGGTCAATTGACAGCAAAAAATTACTTCAGGGATTAAAGGTCAAAGGAAACATGTCTTTCAGCAGGTTCAGCAGCTGTCGCTAACTGCTTGAAAGTTTGCTGCTAGCTGCTATCAATTTGCTGTTAGCTCTTACCTGTCAGATTCCTCTGATGTGTGAAAATGGCCAAAGTCAAAGTCGTCATCCAGTAGCTTTGGAACCTGGAGAATAAACACTAGAACATTCTGCCTCTAATTGCAGCCTGGGCAGTGCCACAAAGCCCCCCCTCCTCTGGCCTAAATGAGTGGCCCTGCAGAGGCCCATGTGAACCACCAGGGGCACACACGCACTAATTAATTGGCCACCGGTGGCGGATTTGGATCCCGCTCGACTCTGACTGAAGGCGCCATTAGCATCTATTAACCTCGCCTCGGGGTTTGTTCTCTGGCTCTAAAAGGATGAATGAAGAGAGAGTTATTGTTGAGCTGACACACACACACACACAGACACACAAAGACACACACAGACACACACAGACACACACACGACTCATCTCATTTGAACCATCAACAGGATGATAGAACGAGAACATTTCTTCTGTGAAGCTCACAGCTGACAGGTTTGTGTGTGTGTGTGCGAGGGAGGAGGGGTGGCATTTCCTGTTGACTTCCCACCATTCTCACTCCTTTGAGAAAAAAAAGTGATAAAACGTGATGAAACATCAACCCAAATGAAACTGGAGAAAATAACTTATTTCCTACTTCTTCTTCATTAGTTCATTCTTTCTCCTCCTCCTTTTCCATGCTCTTCACTCCCATGTACAGTATTCTACCCAGGATCATTCATTCTTGAGAGCACTGCAGGATGGAGTAGTGCGGATAAAAATGAATACATTTGATGTCTGACGTTGAGTGAAGAACAGGAATTGAAGTGAATAACAACTCCTTAAAGGTATCGGATGCTCGTTAGAGAGAGAAAGTATCTGTGTGACCATCTTCAAGTTACAGCCTCCACACTGAGGAACCGAATGGCATGAGGAGTCAGATAGCGACGGGCCAATCAGCGGAGGCTACATCCTGCAAAGAAGTCCAAACACAGAGAACAGCCAATGAGGATAAGACCCAAAAAACTGCACAATTCATATTTTGTATTATAAATGTACTGGGTCAGGAAAGCATAGTCCGTCAGACTTCATGGACTGACACACTTTGTTGTTTATCAGGGAATGAAAGCTCAGGCCCAGAGCTCTGTATGCTTTATTAAAGGACCCTGGATTAAAACTGATTTGAGACAAAATGCCTTCTCCTATCCCTTTATTAAAGAACACACAGGATCCACTCATACATAGTGACAAGGTAACAGGAGATCGGATCCAACACTATCCCTAAACCTCACCTGCTCCAGGAAAATTTGTCTGAAATCTTCCTCAAAATAATGTGAACCCAAATGAAACACATAAGGTCTCTCACAACTGATGAGATGTTTCATCTGTGAGATGGACCAAAGAGAAAGAGCTTTGCTCTGCTGTCCCCTAGTGGTTGTAAAGATGCAACACACACACACACACACACACACACACACACACACACACACACACACACACACACACACACACACACACAGTGTGTATTCACATATTTGTACTGAGACTGTTGTTTGTCCATGATGATGATAATTTGACTGTTAGTGAACCCTAACTAACCTAACTAACCCTAACCCTAACTCATATAGTGTTCAAGTGACTCTGAGCTGAGAGCTGACTCAGATCATGTCCCCTCCCCTTGTGTGCTCGTTGAGTGGCAGCAGCCAATCAGAGCTGCCTGATCATGCAGCAGGCAACTGATGAAGAAAAAAAAGTCCAGGGAGGAGAAGAGGAGAGGAGACAGGCGGCCAGAAATGCCAGTACTTAGTAGTTTATTCTTACAATATATGCTGTGTGCGTTAATGTACAAAAGTAAGTACTAGAGGTTTCTTGTGGCATAGTGTCCTTAATATAGGATGGATGTTTTGTTGAGAGGGGGTTTAAAAAGAAATCAATATATTCAGCTGACCTGTATGTTTCACTCCCACAGTCCGACACAATGGGACGACCGGGGGGACGTGTCCTCCAAGAGATTGATGATAGATGTCTTGAATTTATGAACTTCTTGTCCTTTAGTGTAGACATTATTTTGCGTATTAAGGAATTGTATCCTTATAAATCAGGTTATCCAATTTGACATAATAGGTCTGATTGTGTAATTGTCTGTAGCACTCGAATTCATACTGTTTTCTGTCCAAAATCACCACGGAGCTGCCTTTGTCTGCCAGTTTGATAAATATGTTTTTATTGTGGGACAGATCTCTAAGGGCCTTGACCTCCTCCTTATTTAAGTTAGGGTTAGGGTTAGGGTTAAGGGTTAGGGTTAGGGTTAGGGTTAGGGTTAGGGTTAGGGTTAGGGTTAGGGTTAGGGTTAGGGTTAGGTTAGGGTTAGGGTTAGGGTTAGGGTTAGGGTTAGGGTTAGGGTTAGGGTTAGGTTAGGGTTAGGGTTAGGGTTAGGGTTAGGGTTAGGGTTAGTTAGGGTTAGGGTTAGGGTTAGGGTTAGGGTTAGGGTTAGGGTTAGGGGGTTAGGGTTAGGGTTAGGTTAGGGTTAGGGTTAGGGTTAGGGTTAGGGTTAGGGTTAGGGTTAGGGTTAGGGTTAGGGTTAGGGTTAGGGTTAGGTTAGGGTTAGGGTTAGGGTTAGGGTTAGGGTTAGGGTTAGGTTAGGTTAGTTAGGGTTAGGGTTAGGGTTAGGTTAGGGTTAGGGTTAGGGTTAGGGTTAGGGTTAGGGTTAGGATAGGGAAACTGAGCCCCTCTCCCTGAGGAGAAAGGGAATGCATGG
>CAAKHB010003443.1:0-11048 GCA_901007665.1 Aeoliscus strigatus
CGTCCGCACTTCCTCGTCTGACGGCTGCGTCACCTCCTGCGCACTGGCTCTAAAGCTCCGCAGCGGAGCGGACGCACACTGGAGGCCCGGCGAAGGAGACGTTGCTCTTCGGCGTGTCGCACTTTGTCTCTGCCTCCATCCCACCACCGCCGGCGGCCCGTTCCCCCGCGGAGCGCCGCGGAATCAACGCCGCTCGGAGCGCGCTCTCTGCCCGCCCGCGGTGCTCCGGTCCACCGCCGCGGGTCGGTCACACCTGGCGGGTCCTGGGCGGGAAGGAGCCCAGCTCAGGGGCTCCGTGCTGCGGCTGTTTGGGCCTGGTGAGTCCGCTGCTGGAGAGACGCAATGGAAGGAGAGAGGAGGAGGAGGAGAGACGGAGAAACCGGAGAGACAGCTCCCCTCAGAGCTCCGGAGGACCGGCACACCGGAGGACCGACACACCGGGGTACTGCTACCCCTCACTGCATCCCAGTGGCAGTGATGTGTGTGTGTGTGTGTGTGTGTGTGTGTGCGCGCGATGCTCGTGCATGGTCACTGTGAGTTCTGTATTTGTTGCCCAGCTGATAAATGTATTTATTTGGAAACACTCTGCCAGCCTTACCTCCATCTTAAATTGAATTTACTGTGAAATTAAGTGGGAAAAGTGGGTTTAATACGACAAAACCACACAGGAATTTCTACTATTGAGTTATTACAATTGAAATTACTTAATTCACACAATAATTCATAATTTTAAGTGAACATTTGGCAGTTTTTCGGTACATGTAAACTACCTCATACGTTTTTTATACAACTTCACCGTCTTAAAATATTGGTCATATTTTCCTTTTTAAAAAAAAAAAAAAGAAAAAAAAGAAACTGAACCAACTCATCATGAAAAGCTGACTCGTGAAACAATCATGAATTTATTTTTTCTCTTCAATAGTATATAAAACTTTTATTTGAACATTGGATTATTTATTTAGGTGTACTTTTCACCTTTGTGTCCCACACGTAATGACGCGTTGACGTATGTATGGGGCTGGAACGGTCCAGGCAACTTCGTGACCGGAAATTTACTGCTCAGCCTTCAAAATAAGAGGTGTGTGTCGTCTCACGTACGATCGTACATGATTTTTGACAAAGGACGGAGAGTGTCAGTGGTGTTGTCTTGGTTTCTAGACGTTCCTCGTTCACTCGCGTCGTCCCAACGTGAAAACCCGGATCAGAATCAGCGAACAATGTTTATGTCGATGTTATTTTGGTGTTTCAGACCGGAAGTGTTGCTTAACCTCCGTGAACCTCCGTGAACTTGACTCCGGCGTTGCCGGGTGAGAAGCTCCATAGCAACCGTGGGACTCACAGAGAGGAGCACATGGTCTCTACCTGGAACAGGCTCTCCGCCGGTGAAGTGGCGGAGGAGACGTGAGGGAGCAAGATGGCGGCGGCGAAGGCCCGGAAACACAAGCCGGCGGCGGATGCGACGACCGACAAACCGATGAGAGCCTTAACCGGAACCGGGAGGCAGCTGACGGTCGCCGCTGCGAGGTCCACCGGACCGAGGTGTCCGCAAAGAGGTCGGCCGGAGGAGGCGGCCTCCGGCCGGAGGACCAGGGCTGCCTCCACCGCCCCCCGGGCCGGGCCGGACCAGCGGCACCAGCGGAGGGCGCTCAGCTGTGGGAAACACCCCGTGGACAGGAGACCATGTCCGGGTGCGAGGGAGCAGAGGTGTCCCCCCAAGAGGTGAGACAGATGCTCCAGGATCTGTTAATTCAATATAGAATAGTACATTTACAGTGTGTGTGTGTGTGTGTGTAAGTTGTGTTAACGTCCATCATGAGGTGAAAAATGTCTCCTGACACTTGTGACAAAGAGGGTTTGACACACACTAGGTTCCACCAGCCTCCCCAGTCAAAGTGTTTTCTGGAGACAGCAGTGGATGATGGCGTGTGGTTTGTTTTGTTGTGTTCACGTGTGTTTGTGACCATCTGTTTCTCTGGATTAACACACACACACACACAGATGAAGAGCCGCTGACCTGCAGCAGCAGCAGGATCTTTGACTTCCTTCAGCAGCTCACCATTCATGTGTTCATCAGTGGGTTGTGACTGTGACATTCATCCGTTTGACATTTTGACAGCTCGTCAGTTGACCCGAGTTTTACTCCTCGAACCTGGTGTGTGTTTGTGTGTGTGTGTGTGTGTGTGTGTGTGTGTGTGTGTGTGTTTCCCGTGTGAAACCAGTTTTCGTTCTCTCTGCGTTTCAGCCACAAAGCGTTCACCGTCATCCCCCCCAACCCCAAGAAGAGACTGGAGCTCCAGATGAGTCAGTTCTTCCGTCATCTGCCGTTTGTCTCCACCGCTAACTGACGTGACGCTGATGCTTTGTCTCGATGTGCCGTAGAGGCCGAGGCGGAGCTCACGGCTCTGGAGGAGCTACGACTGAGTAGAGCGATGGCATATGTGGCCATTGACCCCAGCAGTGTTGGTGAGACACACACACACACACACACACACACTTTACTGTCATTTTGTGTCTTGAACTTTTCATGTTTCAACTTCCGTTTTTAATGAATTAATTCAAAGTTAAGTGGGTGCTGTCTTGCAATACCACTTTTTCACCAGTGGGGGAGTGATCGTGAGTCGAATGCTCTGATTCCCTTGTTTTGGATGATTTCAAAATGAAATCTAGTGCAGCTGGAAGCAACACACAACACTGATATGATGTGCGTACTGGTATGTGTGTGTTTTGACAGGCGGCTGTATGAGTCTGGAAGAAGTCCGCCTGAGGCAGCAGGAGGAGATGATGCAGGCCAGGAAGAAACCCAAACAGGTCATTGTATACTTCAAGCATCAGGTTCTGTTTAAACAAAAACAAAACAAAGAACAACATGTTGTAACTTCATGAAATACAATCAGACAATGTGTGTGTGTGTGTGTGTGTGTGTGTGTGTGTGTGTGTGCGTAATATATATAGACAGTCAAGCAGCTTTAAGTGCTTTAATTTAATTAATTGTTTGTTTTTTCAGACAAAGAAACAGGTGTTGGAGCAGACGTTCGTCCTGACGAGTTGAGCTTCTTCCCCTCTGACAGCTCAGCACCAACAACCAAAGATCTCTTCTTCTCAGACTGGATTTATTGATAATGCTAATAACTGCAGTAATAATAACAATACATTTTTATTTGTAGTCACTGTTCTCAACACTCACTGAGCTGGAATGCCCATCATACATGTAAAATATATCAGTTCATTCATTCATTTTTGTGTAAAAACAATAAATTGCCTGAGTCAGAGTGTTTTTTTAATCAGGTTTACTGTCCAGAAGAGGGTAGAGCTCCTCAGAGCTTTGGTTCAGTCATTCTATGACCCACCAGCAGAGGTCGTGTCAGCCTTCTGTCAGTTCATAGGAGCTGGATTATTGTTGACATACGGACACAGACAACCCCGGGAAATTACTTTTACAAATATAGTTTCCAACTTTCACATTCTTTGATTTTAAAACTAAATTTCACACAAACATTAGCTGAATGTGAGCATCGCTGTTATGTCTCGGACAGTGAAAATGTCAAACAAGGTGACTGTGCCCTCCAAATACGCATGCGTGAGAAATAATGCGCTCGGTCCGGCCATGATTGTAGTTCTTTCCAAACGCTGTCCTGTGACGCACATGATGCATTCACTTGTTCCTGTTACGCTCCGAATTCTGCTGGTTATACCAAGGAATTTCTTATTCTTTATCTCGATCAGGTTTGAACAAATATTTTAGTATATTGTTTTATTACAGCCAAAATCACATCAACATGAGGATTTTTTTCTATTTGTAAATGAACATATTTAACTAGATTTGTTTATTACTATCAATATTGGGTTTCAAATTTTTAAGCTTCAATTTTTTCTACAAGCAAAGCGTGCCATAAGTTTTACTCATGTTACAAATAGCTTTTTTCAATGATCCCAGGGTGAAAAAAAACTCCTGTCTTAGCTATGCCCAAGTTTGTTCCCATATTTCCAGCCGCCCCTGAAGGCAGCATGATTCGGTGGCTGCTCTGCTGATCTTTGTGCGAATGCAGTGGAGTAGTCGCAGTTAGCAGCAGCGCGAAGTGAACAGGCCCCGACAAGACCGTTTCTTTGGAGACCAACATTCCCACTTATATCGGTAATACGTTTACGACGACGGTATTAAAATGGTAAGTACACCTTTTAGAGCCATGAACATGCTGGCGCTCTCTTCTTGTAGCTCCCAACCTTGTTAGCCGCTAGCTGGCTAATGCTAATCGAGTGAAGTGTTTTCCTGACTCATTATTGAGCCGCCTGAGAAGCTAGGCTGCCATTTTACACCAGCAACACGGGCAGCTCGTCTTCACTGGCCGCCACCTTTACCTCAGCGAAGACCGCTGTGAACACGACATGAAGCCCACACCTGGACACGAATGAAACCACAACACAATCCTCCGTATGACGGAGTTTGAGTCGAATCTGTTGTTCCTGGCGCCAGACAGCCGAGCTAATCTGCTTTGCTAACGTGGCTAATCGAGCCTGAGAAGCTAACGCTAACTAGCGGTGCTGCGTAGCAGTGTTGACTACATTCGCAGATCGACGAGGATAATCTCGACGTGTAATATAAACGTGTAGCATCGTGTTGTAGAGTGAGAATTGAATTATGAGACCTTCGCTGTCAGATGGGTTCTCTGCCGGGCAGGACTGGAGGATGGTAACCGGAGCCTGAGTCAGGGCACCAACACACCGGAGAGTCCAACATTCATCATTTCCAGGGCAGACAGGACGTTTGATACATCGACAGACTGGTACGTTTTGCGTCAGTGTTTTTAACCGTGAAGAGGGTGCGTCTGGAGCATTTGCTGACTCAGGTAACAGGTAACAGGGCTTCAACACTCCTACGTACAACGGTAAAAACAAACTTGTTACAACAGCTTCACGTCCAGTGTTAAAATCATGTTCTTCCTCACTGAATCGTCAGAGATGATCCAGTGTAGAGATGCCGAGGAAGGAGTTATCAATTAATGCATTTCATTCTGATTTGCAGGTTGTCACTTGGCTGAGGCTCCAGAATGTCAAATGTATTACAGCAATCTCTGACACATTGCAGTTCATCTTTGACGTATCACACCGATTTGTATGCCATATGATTTATTTTATGTGAAACAGAATTAGAATAATGAGTTGTTATTTTGAGGATTCCAGGTGGAGGAAATATGTTTTATCTCCCTCATGGGTTTTCGTAGTATTATATTAATAGAATCATACATATTATAGTAATGAGATTTGTAATAGACAAGTAATACATTATCTATCTATCTATATTAGTGGGTTTCCCTCCCTCAACTCATCAGGTCACTTTAGATCTATGTGTCTACATGCATTTTTGTGCTTTTTTGCTGTAGCGGTAAAAAGTAAATCAGCATGGTTTACTGTAGTTTGAGCAAATGAAGTAATTGTAATTAAAGATACAGTCAATATTGTGAATACCGGGATTATATCATTGAATTAGGCCTAACTGGTAACTTCTTGCACATATTTTTACAGCATCAGTGTATCTGCACGGCCTGAGCATAGACATTTCATCACTATGAAGACGCTTCAGCTTCCCTCTGTGTTTATATCTGAGTGATGAGGCGTCATACATGTGCAGACAAGCGGTCGACCTGTTTGGAGGCTGAAAGCTGTTTGATTTCTGCAGCATGCGACTCTGCTCTCGTTCGTTTCGGACCTTTGCTTTGGGTCCTTCCTCTGTTGTCAAACATCTGGGCAGAGTCTGGTGTCCCCATGGCAAACGACAGCAAAGAGAATCCCAGTGTCCTCTCGTGAACCGGCTTCGTTACATCTGGTGCTTGTGTCAGTTTCAGGACGAGCATGTTGCTGCATCGAACTTCTTCTCTACGCAGAGGAATTTGTTAATCTGTGGCTTGTCTTCTCCTGACAGTTATTTCAGTCTGCAGAGTCTCGAGGAATTTGTCCTGTGTCGATCAGAGAACTGTTGTTGCTGTGATGTGACTATTTAAAGGCAGAGTTACGACTACACAGACCACGGGTTGAACCTGATACTCAGACTGCAGCTTTTCGTGCTTCTCTCCGTGTCTCCTCACGTCATCTAAGTCAATGTGGAGCCTGATGACAAACCACCAACGTGAAAGCATGCTGGAATTACCAGAAACATTTTGGAAAGTTTGGTGCCTTCAAGTGTCGCTGCTTGTTTACGCCACATGTTGACATCGACAATGCACTGGTGAGACAGACAGGTGGGGGCTTTCAGCTGCCAAGACTATGGCTCGAGAGTGGGCAGTGCTGGCTTGAAATAAACATCAGTTTAATCACGTACAGGTCAATAGTTTATATCTTATTCACAGCCTAATGAATGATCCAATGATGTATATATAATAAATAAATGATATCATATATTCATACAACAAATGTTTTCATGTAAATAATCCGCCGTGATCCCTGATTCGGAATGAGTGCCACAGTTTACTGCGAGTGTGTGTGTTTGAACGCACACGTGTCGGCAGATGCGTGTGCTGTGGGTTGTGTGTTGAATGTAGGCTATTGGGTTGTTGGGTCTGGCCAGGACACGTGGTGAGAAGGCTAATCTGATTCACCAGGCTGAGATTTCACTCTGCGTCTCCTTCCAGCTCTGCACACTCAGCTTCCCGTTTGTCAACCAGCAGCTGAATACCTGAAAGTACTATTTGATTTCTTTTTTTTAAATTTGCTCCAGCGATCTGAGCACCGACAGACTGCACAAACATCTGCAGACGAACATCAGTCACGTGTGAGCATGGAAACATCCTGTCCAATGAATAGGAGGTGCAGGTGTCTGCTGTACCTGCTCATCGAGCTGGTGTTTGTTGTGTAGAAACACTTTGAATTATGCAGATTCAGGAATTAAATGATCCTTTTTTTCTCCAGTAATATTCATTTACTGGACCGATATTTGATGAAAAGCCATTGAAACTGAAATCGTGTCACATATGTATGAATTAAATACGCGGGCTGAATCTCCAGTCTGCACTTCACGGTGACACCGCTGCGGGTCGGCTGGCTGAGTGGGTGGCCGTCGTGTCTGAATTCAGATAAACAAAGAAGTTGGCGTGGACTGGTACAGTCGTCCTGCATCAGGTCTGACTCATGGCTTGATGATGATGATGATGATGGGTCCCACCACAGAAACTGTTGACGGTCTGTGTTGTTGTTGCTGAGTCCCCCTGAGGAGAGCTCCTTTCTTTCAATTGAGTCGTGACCTTTGCTGCTTTTTCCTAGACACTGGTGGAGGAGGAACATGGCGTCCGTGAGCGCTGCTGTTAATAATAACCGGCCGTGGGATTCTTGTTTCACAACAAAACTTTCTAGACACTGCGGCTGCTCAGTGGATGTGGCTCAGAGCTGTGCTGCTGGTCTCAGGCCAGATTGCCAGCTGCGCTCTCAGGACCTTCAGGTGTGGGAGTGTGAAATGTGAGTGCAGCCGTGAAGGGCGTCGTTCTGACTCCCGGTGAATAGAAGCTCAGAGAAGGCCTCCACCTTCAGTAGTCAAATGGCCACTCAGAGCTATTGTCTGCCCCCAGTTGCCATGGCAACTGCTGGAGCACCTCAGGTAGGGCTGCCTTTCTGATTTTAGCACGGAAGAGGAGCAGAGGCAGGAGCAGGTCTGGGCTGAGTGCACACAGCCGATACACCTCTAAACCCTGATGTCATGCTGCTCCATCCAGGTTTCTGTCAGAGCCCGAAACGAATCCACACATCAGAGAAAAGTGTGATCCCACAAGTCGAAGGGGGAGATGTCGGCAGATGTGTGTGCAAGTCGCCTTGTTTGATTTTGAATTTTGAGCTTCACTCAGAAGCTGTGAGGTGGGACGTGTCGATTATATTCATGAGCTGAGCGCCTGATTGGTCAGTTAATGGCCACATTCCTCATGAATATTTAATGAGCTACCCCTCCTGCACACGTCCACCGACACATCTCTGCTCATGAGCCAAAGCTTGATTCTGTGTTTCAGATCAGACCTTTGATGCTCGGACACAAATCCACCGAGTGAGGTCAAACCCTTGCTGGTCGGTCGGGGCTCAGGTTAGGTCACTGAGGTCACTGTCACAGGAGTGAACCCAACGCACTGACGTGTCTTTGAATAGCGGCACATTTTCATTTATCGTTGGCAGCAGACTGGACCGTTTGGTGTGTTCCAGTGAGTGATGAAGGTGCTGTCTGCTGTGTCACATCGTCTCTGTCACCTGTAGCTCTGCCTCAGGAAGAACAAACCTTTTCCAGCGGCTTTACATTCTGTTTTACATTCATCTGCTCATGACTGAGGAGGACACGTTATAGGATGTGTCAAGTCCAGTTTATGCTCCTGTCTTGACCTGACGTTGTCCCTACGTCGTCCTGAGCGTCTCCTCTTCTGCATCAGTCTGTCGTTGTATCTCACGTCATGTTTGTTTTTTTTTCTGGTTCTTTGAGTTTGTGTTTAACTTCAATCAATAGCAACTGAAAGAGAGTTGATCTTGTTACCACAGCAACTCCAACCCGATCACCATCATTTTCCATTCACATTCGTCATAAATCGTCTTCTGTTCAGTTCTATTTTCTCAGCAAACACAGGCGTCCTGCTCTGTGAGCTGGGAAAGTCACGTGACACCAACAGTCCAATCACTGCAGCGGTCCACTGAGGTCCCTGTAGATTTCTGGAGAGGTGACTTCAGGCTACGCTGTACTCGATGCATCCATTTGGTGCAGAAGATTGGAACAACTGGGCTCAAGAGGCGTCAGCCAGGAGTCCGGTAAGGTGAGACTTCAGACCGTCTCACCTGGGTCATGTCTTGAGTCGCCAGTGCTCAGCGCTGTGGATGACCAGAAACTGCCAGCGCCGCGTTCTGGGTCCTTCTAAAAATAGCAGCACTGCCTACATGCACACAGCAGCTTCTGGCCGAGAACCTGCCCCCCCGGTTCTGTGAAGCTGTTTTCGCTCCTCTCAGCCACTACTGTCTTTATTTCATGAGTCATACATGGCAGTTGGGTTCTCATAAGAAAACGACCTAGACACCTTAGTCTGCACATGTTGCATTGCCAAGGAAACTACGAATGTGTTTGATGAGCTGGCCCCAAAGGTTTTGGTTGTTGAGGTCTTGGAGAACAGACGTGTCCTCCTGTGAGTGGAGATCAGATTCCTGTTTGTGTCTCACACCCACTCTGGACGGGACGACCACTCGAACCCTCTGCTCATATCCCCAGCGTGCCGTAAATAGCTTCTGTGGTGCCGTTTCCTCCTGAAAACCTCTCGTCGTCTCTTCATGATTTCCTTTCTGTGCGGTTCAAATTAAAGCTCGAGGTCAATTAGCCGCCGTGATCCCGCCGTGATCCAGCCGTGATCCAGCCGTGCTGGACGCTTCTGCTCTGCTCTGAGAGCGTCTCTGACCCTCACTGCTGTTGACATGATGTTTTGTTGGCGGTTCACATCCCTCATGTGGAGTGGTTTGTGTTTACTCACTTTGGCCTGGTGATGAGTGTCACGGAGGAAGTGGACTAATCCCTAATTAGCTGAGTGACATCAGGGCTCAGTCTGCTCTGACATGCTGCTGCCTGAGTGACTTATCCCTGTATGCAAAGGACACGTTTCATTGCAATTCCATCATTTGGAATCATGTCAATTTCGACTTGTACCACCATACACTGCTCCTATTGGTGACTTTTTATTTTTTATATTCTTATATTGTGTATATTTAGATCTACATTGTGTGTGTGTGAAGACATGATGAATCAGTCAGACTTTTGCCTTGTCTTCCACTCAGGTTGTCTGGTGAGGTGCGCCGCAGCTCTTCGGTGGAGGTGTGGCAGACAGCGCCATCCAGGTGTGCAGAGTGGGACTGCATCCCATCTCACATTTAACCACCAGCTCCCTGAAGCGCCGCCGCCACCACCAGATGGACTGCACACTCTAAGAGCAGAGCGACTCAGGACCCAGATCTAAAGAGGAGAGGAGCCAGGGACGGAAAGGGAGGGAACCATTGGGCAGGGAGAGGAGAGGAGAGGACAGGGACTCCATGATGTCGTCAAACAGGACCCAGAACCCCCACGGACTGAAACAGATCGGCCTGGACCAGATATGGGACGACCTGCGGGCTGGCATCCAGCAGGTGTACACGCGGCAAAGCATGGCCAAGTCCCGCTACATGGAACTCTACACGTATCCCACACGCAGGGCAGGCTGGTCCCGTGTGATCGCCCTGGAAAGTCACTTTGTCCTCACCGACACGTTCATGTGGAGTACCGTAATGACACAACTATTGATGCCATCAGAAAACGGTTCCTGACAGCTGACGAGTGTCAGTTCCTCCACCTGGAGTGAAGAAGGAGCTAGAAGGAGGAGGAAACGTCCATCGCTTCCTGAACGTTGACAGCAGACATGTGGCTTAGAGGAACCGTTTTCTGATGGCGTAAATAGTTGTGTAAATTTACGCTATGACAGGTATACCCTCAGTGTAAGAGCATTTCACATCATTCGTGTGTGTGTGTGTGTGTGGGGGGGATAATTGTGTTGTCAGATGAGCTCACTGCTGCCTCCCCTGTTCAAAGTTTGTCATAGCTGCAGATCTTGTAAACGCTCATATTTACATTCCAGAGCTTCTCAGCCAGCGTGTGCACACATTCCCTCGTGTTCACAGACTGATCGGAGGAATCACAGCTGATGATTTGAGTGTCTCCTTAACGCCTCCTTCAGACATGTATATAACTATTGTACCAGCGTCCACCAGTCCAGTCAGGGCAGGAGCTCCGTGCCTCCTAGCAAGCCCTCCAAAAAGTCCACCACTCCAGGTGGGGCCCAGTTCGTAGGTCTGGAGCTCTACAAGAGGCTCAAAGAGTTCCTGAAGAACTATCTGACCAGCCTGCTCAAGGTGAGAATGTCTGCTCGCCTCAACGCGTTGGAACCTCCGGTGTCAGGCTCCCGTCTCACCGGCTCACGCTCTTTCCCACAGGATGGCGAGGACCTGATGGACGAGTGCGTGCTCAAGTTTTACACCCAGCAGTGGGAGGATTACCGTTTCTCCAGTAAGGTCCTCAACGGGAT
>CAAKHB010003443.1:35001-61734 GCA_901007665.1 Aeoliscus strigatus
AAGGACAGGTGTCCACTCAGCAGTTTGCAGAAGAGGACATGCTGTTTGTCATCAGGGGTGTGTGTGTGTGTGTGTGTGTGTGTGTGTGTGTGTGTGTGTGTGTGTGTGTGTGTGTGTGTGTGTCTTTGTGTGTCTGTGTGTGTGTGTGTGTGTGTGTGTGTGTGTGTGTGTGTGTGTGTGTGTGTGTGTGTGTGTGTGTGTCTGTGTGTGTTCACCTCTCCTGCTCTACGCTCACAGGTGAAGTACAAGAAGGACTTTGAGGAGAGCAAAGGTCGAGGCTTCAGCATCGTGTCCGACACGCCGGAGATGCAGAGACTGAGGAGGACACAGGAGCAGATCAGTAATGTTTGTATACACACAGACACACACACACAGACACACAAACACAGAGACACACAGACAAACACACACATGCGTCTGTCTTACCTGTGAGAGTGTGTGAATGTGTGAAGTCATGCATGAAGTTAGTGAAGGTGCACTTTGTCAGTGAGTGTGCACACACACACACACACACACATTGACGCCATCCGTGGTCGATGACACCGGCGTTTCTTCTGCTGAGTCAGCATCTGTAAGTGACGTTTCATTCCTGATTCATTTTTCAGTTTGGGTTCGATGTGTCTGTGTTAATGATTGTGTGTGTGTGTGTGTGTGTGTGTGTGTGCGTGCGTGTGTGTGTGTGTGGCGGCAGATGGTTGTTAGATCCGACTCGGTCGGGTCGACATCCTGTTTACCTCTCTCGCCATCTGACGCGGTGCCGCTGCCAGACGACCTGCTGCTCAGTGGGATGTGGGCGTGTCCTGGAGGGGGAGGAGCCACTGGAGGAGGGGTGGAATCAGTGTCCATCACCGCTCACCTGCCCCCTTCCTGACTCCGCCTCCCGTTTCCTCGTCATCGCCAAGCTGTGTGACACACAAACCGTTGGAGGTGCTGCTGTGTGTGTGTGTGTGTGTGTGTGTCAGATGGTAAAGGTACATTCCTTCCAGCAAACGACATCGCCTTCACACACACACTTAAACACGCAGACATCAGTGTCACATTTGTACTGTCAGTGCACAGACACAGACCCTCATGGCGCGGCAGTGATAAGGTTTTGAGTGGCGGTCTAAATGTGGACGCCAGCGGTGATAACGTGGGACCGATGAACCTCAGAGGACGTCCAAGTCCAGACGCAGAGGTTCAGTCGCTCCCCAAGTGCCAACACATCGCCGTTAGCGACATCAGCTGACACGACGAACCGGGACGACACCAGAGACACGTTCACGGGCTGAAGACGGACAAAGATCCACCAGAAAGTTCTTCATTGTACCGACGGAAAAAAGAATCAGAAGGCGACTGAGTGAGAGGAAATCAGAGTACACTGTGAAAAGTCAAACTTCTCGTTTGGATTCGTTACAGTGACTTGTCGTCCTCAGGTGAAGGACATGGAGGACGAAGACGCACACGGGACGGATGGAGAGATGGAGGAGGTCTTGATGGTAGAGGAGGAGAGACAAGAGACGACGGTCTCCTCTACCGCCGTGACGACGGCAGAAGAGGAGGAAGGAGCAGATGAAGAGGGCGGTCAAAGAAGAAAGGGTCCGTGGGAATCGGAGGTAAAACATTCCACGTGGAACTTTAATTTGTGCTTTGTTACATGACCGACATCACCATCCACTACTCCAGTTTCCAGTGAGTGGATCAAAGATGGCCGCTGACGTGGGCATCAGGTTCTAATCTGGTCCAGACAGTTCTTCCCTCCGCAGCTTCTCTTTGATCAACTTCCTGTCTTCCGATCAGGAGCTAGAAGGAGGAAACGTCCTTCGGTTTCTGGCAGTTGACTGTCATTACGGTAATGACTCGCTGGCAACAGAGTGCATGGGATCACCGTAATGACAGCAACATGGCTGTTGTCAACTTTCAGGAATGGACGCTTGTTGAGAGCACAGACAGGCCCGTAATTACTTGACTGTTGAGACAACTCTTGAATGTTGAGACAAGAACAGACCGATTGTTTCTTAGTTCATTGACATTTCGTCATGAAACATCCCCAGCAGGAGGTGCAGCGCGCTGGCCAGTGACGTGAGTCCCGTCAACATGTGTGTGAGCTGATGCTCTGTGCCTGCGGGGAGGGGCAGGGGGTTGGGGGGTGGGGCTTCGGATCATCTCGGTGAGATGTTCACCCAGCAGCCTCCTAGCAGGTCCCAGTCCAGAGGTCAAAGGTCACCTGTGGTCCTCTGGCATCAGAGGATCGACTGAAAAGTTGACACGGCGACTTTTTAATCTGTGAACGTGTTGTTGTTGACCACGTCGCAACACGAGCTGAACGCGGTGTTGGGTACGGGCTCCAAACGACAGGGACGGAGACGGTGAACAAGGGCGAGTGGGCGGGCGAGAGATGGATTCCATTGAGTGACTCATCATCAACCTGCTGCAGCTCAGCCCCTGTCCTACGTCCCGTTGCCATGGAAACGGCTCGGCGTCGGTAGTGGTCAGAGGGTGTGATTCCCGAGTGTCCTCAGAGGATGGATGGATGGATGGATGGATGGATGATGATGGATGGATGATAATGGATGAATGACCTCCACCACGCTGCATGCCAAGGAGCTGTCCCACCTGCTGAGTGACGTAAGCCCACCGCCACATGCCGCCACAGTTAGCTGTTAGCTCACATTAGCGTCAATCTGCTCCGCCCCCTGCAGGTGAAGTACAGGGAAGGCGTGAAGCGGACCAATCAGAGCAGCTTGTACCATCAGCTGCCTGTAACCATGGAGACGCAGCTGGTCAAACATCTGTCGCAGCTCCAGAGCGAGGTACAGAGACACGGGGGGCACTGCACTGACTTCTTTGTCAAGAATATTTGTCTCTTTTCTAGTTATTTAAAAAAAAACAACAACAAACATGATGACTCAAAGTGAATCAAATAAAGTGAACTTAGTAGACAAAACACTTCAAATCAGACACATCACCTGAAAAAGTAACTTGTTTTTAGACATTTTAGACACAACTTGTTACAAGCCAATTTTCACTTGTAATAAACAGAAAAATCTGCCAGTGAAGGAAGATTTATTTGTTTGTACTAAGAAAAAAATGTGTGGGAAACTTTAAGTGAAAATTTGCGTTTCTGCAGTGAAGAGTGAAATTGAAGGCTATGACATTTGCAGGTAAAGTACAAAGAGGTGGGAAAGAAGGAGGCGAGCAGCTGTTTGTATGCGCTGCTGGACCAGACCCCGGAGATTCAACACGCCAAGGAGGCAGCGGAGCTGTTCAGTGAGGTTGGTCCGCCAACGTCTGCGAGCCGTGGACGGACAAACGACCAGAACAAATACAGGGAGGCGGCAAAGAAGGAAATGTCCGGTACTCTGTACGCAACGATGGCCGACACGTCTGACACCAGCTTCACCCGGGAGATGAGCGGCATTCTGAGCCAGGTACCGGCAGGACGCCGTGAATGTTCCATGATGCGTCAGTGGACCCCCGCCCCCTGCTGGTCAAAGACGACCCAACAGACCGTTGAACGTCTCCTTTCCTGTCGCTAACAGACGAAGTACAGAGCAGACGCAGCGAAGAGCCGCTCTCAGAGCGTCTACACGCAGCTGCCGCAGACCGCCGACACGCAGTTCGCTAAGAACGTGTCTGAGCTGCAGAGCGAGGTAAGATGAAAAATGATCCTGCATCGTCTCGCTTCTCTCCTCGCCGCTGTCTGGTACGGCCACGGCTTCCTCTTCCCTCTGAGGTACAAAGTGGTGTGGAGACATAAGAAGAACTTCATGGACAGATGAGGTCAAACTGTAAAACTACGAGGACACATTTGACAGCGGAGGACAAACTTTAAAAATGTGTTTGTCACACTTTGTACAGTGGGGGCCACTTTTTACAGCGAAGGATAAACTGTCAAACTTTTTACAGTGGAACTCAAACTTCCAAGTATTTTTATTGCACTTCTGCGTGTAAAATGACGTGTGTTGCGTTCCTAGCGGAAATACTGCAGCGGGAGGAAGGACGTGGACTCGTCTCTGTACTCGACTCTGCCGGAGACTCTGGAGACGGCTCACGCCAAAGAGGCGTCGGAGCTGCAGAGTGACGTAAGAAGGTTGTGTTCGTACGTTGTGTGAGCACACACTCCTCACACACTCCTCCTGTGTGTGTAGCTGAAGTACAGGTCGGCACAGAAGAAGGATCTGTCCTCCAGCCTGTTCCACCGGCTGCCACTGACCCCAGAGACGCTTCACGCCAAAGACATGGCAGAGCTCCAGAGCCAGGTGAGAACGGAGACCGCTGGTCCCTCTGAGTCTGGGCTGACGTTTGTTTCTGTCCAGGTGAAGTACACAGAAGACAGCAGGAAGGAGATGAACCTCAGTCTGTTCTCTCTGCTGCCACAGACCCTGGACAGCCAGCACGCCAAGGAGATGTCTGACCTGCAGAGCCAGGTATGAGTCACAGGTCCTCACAGGTCCCCAGAGGTCCTCACAGGTCCTCGCAGGTCCCCAGAGGTCCTCGCAGGTCCCCAGAGGTCCTCGCAGGTCCCCAGAGGTCCTCGCAGGTCCTCACAGGTCCTCACAGGTCCTCACAGGTCCCCAAACGTTCTCACAGGTCCTCACAGGTCCTCAGAAAGTTTCCATTCGATGTTGACCTTGGTGAACTCTGTGGTACATGCACTGGTCGTCTGCAGGTGAAGTACAGAGAAGGTGTGAAGCAGACGTGCAGCAGCAGTTTGTTCCATCAGCTGCCACAGACGATGGAGACGCAGCTGGTCAAACATCTGTCAGAGCTCCAGAGCGAGGTACCACAGCGTTCGTCCTCCAGCTCTCTGTTCACAGCTCCTCCACCCACCGCCACCTCTGTCTCCAGAGCAGGTACAAGGAGGCAGGACTGAAGGATGCTCACAGCAGCTTGTACTCACGGCTGCCCGTCACCATGGAGACGCAGCATGCCAGAGACGCCGGCCAGCTGCTGAGTCAGGTGACCTGACCCGCTCCTCCTCTTCACGTCTCCTGTGCTGTGACTTGCTCAAACCATGTCCACCCGCAGGCGAAGCACCAGGAGGATGGGAGGACGGACGCGTCCTGCTCACTGTTCTCCAGGCTGTCCGACACCAGGGACACCAGCTTCGCCCGGGAGATGACGGACCTGCAGAGTGAGGTCGGTCACATGAGAACTTCTGTGATGTGTCGGCGGTTGCTAGGCGACATCATGAGAGTGTTCAGCGGTCAGACACGTTCACGTTGAACAGAGGCATCCCCGTTGCCATGGTTACGTCAGCGGCTCAGCGCAGAGGGTTTTTAATAGATTGTGAATCATGAATGAATGTCTGAAAGCAGCATCAGGCGTCGTTCGAAAGAAGGAACGGTACACAACCACTGACTGAAAACAATGAAGGAAACGGTGAATCTGATTGGTGGGCTCGGTCCCTGAGAACAACTGACACGTCGCTGAAAACACACTGAACTAACTGCGTGTCCCAGTTCACTTCAACAAATCTGGTTTGTTCTGTTTTCTGCTGCTCAGAACAAGTACAAGGAGGACGGGAGGCGGGGCCTCAGCCAGAGTTTCTATTCTCAGTTACCAGAAACCACCGAGACGCAATTCGCTAGGACGATGTCTGAGCTGCAAAGCGATGTAAGATGCTAACATGCTAAAGCTAATTCCAGCAGATCATCAGTTCTGCAGACGACTCTCAGCTTCCTGCTCCAGTCTCAGATGACGGGATCATCGCCGTGTTGTTGGTGTTCAGGTAAAGTACAAAGAAGCTGGAAAGAAAGAAGCCGTGAGTTGTCTGTACGCAGCCTTACCGGAAACTCTGGAGACCAGACACGCTCAGGAGGCTTCGCAGCTGCAGAGCCAGGTCCACACACACACACCTCGTCCTCCCTGTTGTCTCAGTGAGCAGATGTGACGTGTGACTCTGCCGTGTTCAGGTGAGGTACAGAGAAGGTCAGACGGAGGCCGGCGGCGCCCTCTACCACCGCCTGCCGGAGACGCCACAGACCAACTTCTCCAGGCAGATGTCGGAGCTCCAGAGCCAGGTGCCGCCCTGTCGTCACGTCGTCCTGTGGTTTCACCCCGTCGGTCCTCAGCTCAGACGGTTTCTGTCCTAGGTGAAGTACAAGAAGGACAAAGAGGATCTGTCCGACAGCTTGTTCTCGCTGCTGCCGCAGACTTTGGAGACGCAGTTCGTGAAGCAGATGGTGGCGACACACAGTGAGGTGAGCGGGTGGTTGAACACCAGTGGAGGGGACCATAAGGTCCCTGAGGTCGATAGGACTGACTCGCTCGCTTGACCCCCCCTCGCTACCGCTCTGACATGACAGATTTTACAAGTAGAAAACATGTGAGCTGATAAAGCCCAGGAGCAGTCTGACCTCTGACCCTGAGGAGGAGGCCCTCCACTTTTAGAACATGTGGGGCGTCTCTGACGGCGGCTGATAACGGCTGATGTCACTCAGACCCCCTCCGCCACCAACGGGGCGTCTCTGACTGTGTTCCAGGTGACGTACAAGCAGAGCCCGAAGCAGCAGGCGTCACTTTACTGCAAACTGCCACAGACGCTGGAGACCAAACACACCCGAGACGCCAGCGACCTGCAGAGCGACGTGAGTGCCCCCCCTCCCCCCGTCAGCTCTGACGGCGTCGGACCGCCCAGCTGACGGTCGACTACTTTGTTTCAGCGGAAGTACAAAGATGGCGGCAGGAAGGAGATGACGACGCCTCTGTACGCGCAGTTACCGGAAACCTCCGAAACCCAGTTCGCCCGGGAGATGACAGAGCTCCAGAGCGAGGTAACACACACACACACACACGTCTGATTGGTCAGAAATGTGTGTGACGTCACCTCCCGACTTCCTGTCTGGCAGAACAAGTACAGAGAGAGTGGGAGGAGGATTCAGAGTGTCAGCGTCTACTCACAGCTGCCGGATAACAACGACATCACCTTCGCCAAGACGCTGTCAGAGATCCAGAGCGACGTACGTATGAGCGGACAGAACTGACCGTCGTCGGCTCGACTCGAGTGTGATGGCGATTGGTCTTCTCGTCTTGCCAGAACAAATACAAAGAAGCTGGAAAGAAAGAGACGGCCAGCTGCTTGTACGCAACGCTGCCTGAGACTCTGGACATGCTGCACGCTAAGGAGGCTTCCCAGCTGCAGAGTCAGGTGACCGGTGGGCTACAGGGGTTCAGCAGAGAGACCAGAGTTCTGGTCGGGCAGCAGCAGGATCAACGTGTGTGTGTGTGTGTGTGTGTGTGTGTGCAGGTGAAGTACAAGCAGGATGGTAAGACGGAGGCGAGCGGCGCCCTCTATCACCAGCTGCCCAACACAGTTGAGACGCAGCTGGCGAAGGAGCTCCAAGACATTTACAGCGATGTGAGGATCACACATACACACACACACACTGAAGCGTTGTGCACAACAAAGACCCGATGCGTTCCATCGTCAGGTGAAGTACAAAGAAGAAGGCCGCAAAGACGCCAGGACCAACTTGTACTCGCTGCTGCCTGAGACGCCCGACACGCAGCTGGCCCGGCACATGTCAGAGCTCCAGAGTGAGGTGAGGTCAGCGTGTCCCAGCGTCGTCGCATGGGACGTCACACGGACAAACTGCGCCTCCTTTTCCAGACAAAGTACAAGAAGGACAAAGAAGACCTGAGCAGCTCTTTGTTCCATCTGCTGCCGGAAACTCTGGAGACGCAGTTCGTGAAGGAGATGGCCGAGACGCACAGCAATGTAGGGGGGAGAGAGAGTGTGTGTGTGTGTAAAGATAAAGGTCTATTCCGGTCCTTTTATCAGACGTGACATGAACATGTGTCATTCTTTCCAAACAATCCTGTCAGAGCAGCTTCTGTCGGACAGAAATATTCATTCATTCATTCATTCTTTTTTATGAAAGACGCAAAAGATCCATGAAGAACAGAAAAGAGAATGTAGATGATCATGTATACACAGTCAAAACCAGAAAAGGCAGTCTTCATCATGTTTCTTCAAACAAACCTGCAGAAAAGAATCAAGAGTGATTCCTGATGATGTCACAGGAAGTGACATGATGTCACAGGAACTGACGTGTCTCTTCTGCCGGCAGGTCAGGTACAAGGAGGCGGGACTCAAAGAGGCCAGCAGCTCTCTGTACCATCAGATGCCCGATACGCTGGAGACGCAGCGCCTCCGAGAGCTCAGTGAGCTGCAGAGCCAGGTTTGACTCCGCCCCCTTTCCTGTCCACACATGCCCCCATCTGCCGTCGTTGTTGACTCCTGAAATGTAGGACGGTTAAAAGAATATGTCCCATGTCCCCCACTGACCTGTCGTTCAATCACGTCACCTCTTTAACTTCTCCTCGCTGATGCGTCATCAATGTTTATGTGAATGTCAGAAACACATAAAGCTCCAGTACATAGCTAGCAAGCTGGCACCTCCAGACACACACACACACACACACACACACATACACACACACACCTGATGTGTGCCTCGTCCCTCAGAACAAGTACAAGCAGAGCGGGAAGGAGACCATGTCGTCCAGTTTGTACGCTCAGCTCCCGCAGACGGCTGAGACGCAGCTGGCTGCCAAGATGTCCGACCTACAGAGCGAGGTAAAAAAAAAAAAAACGTTAGTGTGCACGTGTCTCCATCAGTGGACGTTGTCTCTTTGCTTCTAGAGCAAATACAAGGAGGACGGCATGAAGACGCTCTGCCAGAGCTTGTACAGGCAACTCACCGAGACGCCGGAGACCCAGCACGCTAAGAGCGTCTCTGAGCTGCAGAGCGAGGTAACGCGAGCGAGGTAACGGTCTTTACCTGTGGGTGTGTGTGTGGGGGGGCTAACTGTGGCTGCATTCGTCAGGCCAGGTACAAGGAGGCGAGCAGGAAGGAGGTGGCCAGCGCCTTGTACCACCAGCTACCTGAGACTCTGGAGACGCGTCACGCTAAAGAGGCAACCGAGCTCCAGAGTCAGGTGAGGTCATAGTGTTTTTCACAGGACGTCCTCCTCACCTGGGACAGAGCTGGAGAAGATGGCGTCGGTAACCTGTCTGCTCCTCAGGTGAAGTACACGGACAGAGGCAGGAAGCAGCTGAGTTCCAGCCTCTACTGTCGCCTGCCCGAGACGCAGGAGATCAACTTTGCCAAAGCCGTCACGGAGCTGCAGAGCCAGGTGAGGAGACCCTCCGTTGTCCTAGCAGCTGACGCTAACGTGTGTGTCTGTGTGTGTGTGTTCCAGAGTAAATACAAGCAGGGTGGCTGGCAGCAGAACAACTGCAGCGAGTTTCACCACATGTCACAAACCACAGAAACTGAGTTTGTGAAGCGGATGTCAGAGCTTCAGAGTGAGGTGAGAACGACGACTCCATCAACCGCCGGCTGGGTCAACCCACCGAACTGAATCACTTCCTGAATAGATTTGTTCATTTCACGGTTCAGCAGAGTGCGACAGTGAACGGCTACAGGTGAATCTGATTCATTTGTTCATTCCCTGCGACTCACCAGAAACGAAACTGCTGAAACGACTGAACAAATCTTTTTACTGAATGGATTCTAACGATTCACTAAACTGAACAGAACCGTTCTGCCCATCACTAATGTACTGATCGATTGATTGAAAGGTGTAAAACAAAAAATTCAACCTGGGACATCAATGACTTCCATTAGCTAGCGACGCCTTCAGTCTATAAAGTCAGGGGACGGTTTGGAGCATCTGTCCGTCGTTGGTATCCGTACGACGTAGGACCTGATGGATGCGTCGTGGTTTTCCCTCAGACAAAGTACAAGAAGGACAAAGATGAGCTGACCGACTCGTTATTCTCTCGCCTGCCGGAAACTCTGGAGACACTGTTTGTGAAGGAGATGGCCGAGACGCACAGCAACGTGAGGGTCTCTCACACACACACACACACACTGTTTGAACCATGAACAGCCGGATTCCCTCCTGTGCATGCTGCTTGTAAAAAGAAAAGCAACTCTTCTTTTCGACTACTTTCTACTTTTTTAAGTGAAAATTTGCTTGAAACAAGTGAAAAATATCTAAAAACAAGTTACTTTTTCTGGTGATGTGTCAGCGTTAAGAGGTATTTTGATGAGAAATAAGACAAATACGGTGGGTGAAGAGTTTCAGTTTTTCACTGTCGGTAACACGTCGACATGTCGTCGAACCCGTGCCCGTTCTCACAGGCACGTTCCTGTGTCCTCAGACTAAGTACAAGGAGGCGAGTAGGAAGGAGATGGCGAACTGTCTGTTCTCGCTGCTGCCCAACACCAAAGACACGCAACACGCCCGAGAGCAGAGTCACCTGTGTAGCCAGGTGAGTCGTTGGCCATCGGCCGACACGTGAGCCCCCAACGGGCACACGCCGAGTCAGCATTGTTTGTTTGCAGAACGCGTACAGGGAGCAGGGCAGGAAGGAGGCCGGCTGCAGCCTGTACGCCCACATGCCCCGGACCATCGACACGGCCTTCGCCACAGAGCTAACGAAGACGCAGAGCGACGTGAGTCTGGTGTTTGACGGTCGGAAAACACAACAAAACGTGTGATCGCGCTTCGACCAATCAGAGGAGAGAACAAGGTGACGTCAAAGGAGTGAGAGTTGAGCTCTCCAGCGGGTTTGTTGCTCTCTTCCACTTTACGGCACCAGTTGCCCGTGGAAACAACAGTAGCTTACGTGAGGTGTCAATGAGCGGTTGCAGATTGTCGCTGGAATGTTCCGTTGCCAGTGGATGAACGTAGCTGCGCGTTGTGGGCCGTTGGAATCTGTGTTCTGGACTTCAGACATTTTCAGACATGTTTCACATCATGATGAGTCGTCATTCATCCCACAGCTTCACTGAGGAGAAGATGGAGGCTGCAACATCTCACAGTGCCTCACCATACACACACACACACACACACACACACTGTGTCAGTATCATCGTGTGTGCCGAAGCGTGAACACACACAAAAGCAGTAGCGTTCTACAGCCTGAGGACACACATGCTGACCTGCCGCCTACATTGACACACTCACACACACACACACACACACACACTGTGTTTGCTACCGTCCCTCCTCCTCCCAGACTCAGACAAACCGTTAGCGGCGTTGTGTGTTTAATCAATGGTCGGTGTGTGTCTGTCGACACACTCTGCACCCCTCAGACGGCCTGATGGAGAGTCGCTGTCCGGGGGGGGGGACTGGGTCATGCACGCCGATGCTTTCAGGTTTTCACGTGAGTTGACCGAGCAATTTCCCGCTAACTGGAGCGCATAACGCTGGACACAAGGAGCCGGACGGGCCGAACCCAGAGCTGCAGGATAAACATGGACGCTAACTCTGACTGTAATGACATGAATGTATGTACAGAAAATGGCCATCGACAAGTTGCACTTCACGTCCAAGCTGCTGTCATTACGGTAATGACTAACAGAGCGAATGGGATTATGGACAGCGTAATAACCGTAATGACAGCGACACGTCTATTCTGTAGTGAGAGTGTTACCGTTGGGTTAGAGGGTTAAAGGAGGTGGTTGTAACCAGGGTGGACTCGTCCCTCTTCATCTCTGTAGAAGTTCTACAAAGAGAAGTTCAATCGGGAGAAGGGGAAGTCCAGCTACACCAACATGAAGACGCTGCCTGAGGTGCAGCACGCCATGGAGGTCAACAAGAACCAGAGCGATGTGAGACCACACACACACACACACACACACTCGCTTTCAGTGTGATGACACATCAGGATGTGCCTCGGCTGCAGGTCAGCTACAGGAAGGACCTAGAGCAGCTTCATCACTACAACACAGCACCGGACAGAGCCGACATCGTCAGCGCCACCAACGCCGCTAAACTGGCCAGTGATGTGAGTGTGTGTGTGTGTGTGTGTGTGTGTGTGTGTGTGTAAAACCAAAACTTTTACCTCCATGACAACAGTCAGCAGCTGTTCACAGTAGAATTGCTAGTTAATTATAGAAAACCTTCTGCTCTGAACACAGAAGCATCATTAGGAAAGTGTGTGTGTGCGTGGGCGCGCATGTGTGTGCGCGTGCGCATCTTAACCAAGTGACTAAAAGCTGTTGAATTTTTTAGCGTCTTCCATCCATTATGTGTGTTGAGTTGAATTATTTGTGTGCGTGTGCGTCTTGTCATGTTATTACTTTGTGTGTTCACACACTCACTTTGTTCCACTTCCTGTTAGCGGTGTGTGTGTGTGTGTGTGTGTGTGTGTATCCGCAGGTGAGCTATAAGAGTCACACCCAGCAGCTGGTTTACAGTGACCAGTCTGTCCTTGCTCGAACTGACATCCAGCACGCAAAAGAGGTTTCAAAACTTGCCAGCCAGGTACGTACACCTTCACACACACACACACACACACACACACACACACACACACACATTCCCCTTGGATCGGTGTCTGTCTCTCTTACAGGTGAAGTACAAAGAAAACTTTGACCGCCTTGTGAAGGGACAGAAACCTTGTTACAACCCTCTGGACTGTGTTTCCTTCAGACACACACAAGCTGCTGCCGCTCTGGCCAGTCAGGTGAGTGGGTCACATGATCACGTCATGGACCAATGGGAAGGAACGAGGCCTGAGATTCTTTTAGATTTCACAAAAAATATGTGTCCTGAGTACTTCAAGTTTTCCTTTCACCCATGTGAGATGAATGAGTCCTAGAGGGAACCGGCCTCATTCGCAGTGTGCGTTCACTTTAACTCTCACTCTAAAATTCAGTGTGTTGTGTGGGCGTAACCATGGCAACCTTTGAGACGCAAATGGAGGAGGATTGTCAGATGAAAGCCTGCGAAGAGGTTCTACACACACACACCATTAATAGCAGCATCACCACATGAATTAACACACATACATCCAGGTACACACACACACACAGTTTGATCGGCGCCCACACAGCCACAGAAAAGAGCTTTTGGACTTTGAGCGTTACGTAAGAGCCGAGCCGGCGTTGAGTCACGACTCAGAGGAGACACTCAGCGGGCGAGAAGCTCATCACAGCAGAGCCCAGGTCCAGTGAGCAGTCGATCACAGACGAGCTGTCCTCCAGGTGAAGTACAAGAGCAACCAGAAGGCTGAAGGTTCCTCAGACCTGCCCAACCTGCTGCAGCTGGAGCACGTCCTCCATGCCAGCAAGCTGCAGAGCAACGTAGGACATCGCACGGTGACATCACGCTGTGACATCACACACTCACAGTGACGTCCTGTGACTCCAGGTCGAGTACAAGAAGAAGAACGAGCAGACGAAGGCGCACCACCACGTCACTCTGGACACGGCCGAACAGATCCACCACAGGGAGAACGCAGTGCTGCACAGCCAGGTGACTTCTGGACACCGGTCTGTAGACCACTGGACCTCTGGACACCGGTCTGTAGACCACTGGTCCTCTGGACACCGGTCTGTAGACCACTGGTCCTCTGGACACCGGTCTGTAGACCACTGGTCCTCTGGACACCGGTCTGTAGACCACTGGACCGCAGCTGACAGTGTGTGTGTGTCTCAGGTGAAGTACAGGGAGGAGTATGAAAAGGTCAAAGGTCGCTCTCAGATGGAGTTCACTGACACTCAGACCTACCATGTGTTGAAAGAAGCACAGAAGATGCAGAGCGAGGTAAACGTGTTTGCACGCACCAACACGTGTCCTCCTGCTTGACCCGTAAACGTGTGTGTGTGTGTGTGTCAGAGGGAGTACAGGAAGGACTACGAGGAGCAGGTGAAGGGAAAAGCTTTGGTGGACGTCCAGCAGACGCCTGAATACCTGACAGCGCGCCACGCTAGCAACCTGCTGAACGAGGTCTCACACACACACACACACAACACACACACACACACACACACACACACAGTTGATCGATGTCCACTCTGTGTCTTCAGAAGGAGTACAGGAAGGACCTGGAGCAGGAAGTGAAGGGGCGGGGCTTGTCTGGTGTTGGGCTGGAGGACACACCTGAGCTGCTGCGTGTGAAGAGAGCCAGTCAGATACTGAACGAGGTCTCACACACACACACACACACACACACACACACACACACACACACACACACACACACACACACACACACATGCACTGTGACCCTTCCCGTGCGCTCACAGAGGGAGTACCGGCGGGCCTTCCAGACGGAGGTGCTGGGTAAAGGGATGCAGCTGAGCGCCGACATCTTGGACGTGCAGCGAGCGACCCGAGCGTCACAGATCCAGAGTCAGGTGACGTCTCTTCCTCAGACACACTTCTCGTTGTCACTGCTGTGTCAGACGTCACCAGTGTCTGGTTGTCATGTCACAGAGCTGCTACAAGCAGACGGACCGTCTCCATGACAACTCCTACGGGACTCTTACCGACACGCCAGAGCTGCTGCACGCCTCCTACCTGAAAGATGTCTACAGCCAGGTGTGTGTGTGTGCACGTGTGCGCGTGCATGTGCTGATCGTCCTCTCTGGTTCATCTAGAAAAAGTACAAGGACGAGGCCGAGCAGCTGAAGGGACGTTACAGTCTGACAGGAACGCCCGAGATGGAACGAGTCAAAGCCAATCAGAGACACATCAGCTCCGTGAGCACGCACACGCACACACACACACACACACACACACACACACACAGAGGAGTCTGTCAGTAACTTTCTAGCCTCACTCACTTTGTTGTACTTCCTGTTAGCAATGTATTAGCTTCAGTTAGTCTTTTAGCATGTGTTACCCTCTGTTAAATCTGTGTGTGTGTGTGTGTAGCTGCGCTACAGCTGGGACTCCAAGCTGATGAGAGGCCTGACGTCTTCCGTGGCCGAGACACCGGAGATCGTCCTCGCCAGAGAGAACGCCAAGAAGATCAGCGATGCACGTAGACGTGTGGGAGGTAGATCCGCTCCGATGAGAAGGACGGAGGAGGAAAATGTTTCTGTTTGACGTGTTCAGGTCCAGTACCGGGAGGAGATCGGCCGCGGCACCGCCGTCATCGACACGCCTGAGATGGAGCGAGTCCGACGGAACCAGGAGAACATCAGCTCAGTGAGGACACGCACACACACACGCTAACAGTGTTCACGTCTGATCTCAGCGGGTAGCATCACCATGACAACCTGCAGCCTGACCCTCAGATCAGCTGATCACACTCCTAATTGTGTGTGTATGTGTGTGTGCTGTTCTGCCAACAGAATGTACGAATTGTTTTTGCTGAGTCAGCTAACAGTTAACTGCAGAAAACACACACACACACCGCTGCCGTCATGGCAACAGGACCAGCGACTGGCAACTTTTCCTAACATTGTTGGTAATGAGGTTGTTTTCGTCTTTGTGTGTGTGTGTGTGTGTGTGTGTGTGTGTCCCATCCTTCCTGCCAAAGCTCCAACATGCTGCTGGGACTCAGTGAGCAGTACCAACGCCAGGAATGTTCTAGAATACTTAACATTACTCTTCCATTCCTCTTCTTCGTCATCATTCTCCTTCTTCTATGCTACGTCCTGTCACATGGCTGTGGACCGGTCTGGTCCAGTCAGAACCACGTGAATGTGTCCATCTGTTCCGTACTAGGTGAAATACAAGCAGAACCCAGTGAGGCCGAGTAGTGTCGGTGTGACGCCAGAACTGGAGCGGGTCCGACAGAACCAGGAGAACATCAGCTCGGCAAGACACACAAACACACACACACACAATCTACTGTCACTAGGTTGTCTTCAATTGTATGTGTGTGTGTGTGTGTGTGTGTGTGTGCGCATGTGCAGGTCAGGTACCAGCGCGGGCTGCAGCAGATGAGAGGGCGGAGCTGCACCGAACTGGACACACCTGAGTACAGGCGTGTCAGGAAGTCCCAGGACTTTGTTTCCATGGTAGCGTCCGGTTGGTCCTGGATGTGGGCGGAGCTAACCTGAGTCGTGGCACAGGGCGGACTGCAGCACGACGTCTAACACCACTGTGTGTGTGTGTGTGTGTGTGTGGGTGTGTGTGTGTGTGTGTGTGTGTGTGTGTGTGTGTGTGTGTGTGTGTGTGTGTGTGTGTGTGTGTGTGTGTGTGCATGTATGTGATTTCTCACATCCTTTCAGTGACACTGACAACTGTGTGTGTGTGTGTGTGTGTTTTCAACAGGCGAAGTACCACGAGGACTTTGAACGAACGCGCGGTCGAGGTTTCACTCCTGGGTTGGACGACCCCAGCATGGAGCGCTACCAGCGAGCCAATCAGATGATGGGAGAGGCGGGCTACAGCAAAGGGGCCCACCCCCATGTGATGGAGATGGACAGACGCCCTGCAGGCATCATCGTCGGTCAGTGACCCTGTGTGTGCGTGCGTGCGCTTGAGAGTGTTTCTTGCCGAATCCCACATTGGACCAAACCAAGCCCACTTCCTGTCAGATGAGCGTGTGCGTGAACAGCACAGCCTGACCTTTGCCCCCTCTCCAAAGACCTGAAGCTTTTTAGAACCGATCCCGGCTCCATCTTTGATTTTGACCCTCTGGAGGATGACATCCAGTCCAGGAGCCTCCGCAGGATGTCTGGTACTCCACACCCCCATTCCCTCAGCGGGCTTTTATTTTGGAAGCTGTTTTCTGTGTGTTGATCTCTGTGCTCTGCTGCCCCCTGGTGCTCGCCGCCGGTCAGAGCGCGCTGACCGCTCACTGAGCCGGCAGGTTTCCCAACAGTCTGTCAGCTCGCTGACCTCTGACCTCTGGGACCGCAGCAGCAGTGAAACCCCTGGTATATCTGACAAACGCACCCATGGTGTGAAAGCATGATCGGACACACACACACACACACACACACTTCCATGTGTGCATGTCACGTGTTTGTAACATGAACGAGTGAAACACAAAGTAACAAAACTTTAATCACAGCGGCGCAGTGGGGGGGGGGGGGGGGGGCGTGTCCTCCTCCACTAATTTCTAAAGACTAATGTCTTTAAGGAGTGTGTGTGTGTGTCATTAACAACCTGAATTTCCTCGAGTTTTGCCAGAGGAGACGCTCCGGAGTGACACCCTCCAGTCAGAGACGCAGAAGCTGACTTACTCTGTGTGTGTGTGTGTGTGTGTGTCCAGCTCCCATCCTTCCTGGGGCGTACCACCAGGGCGTCCACCAGCAGCCGCCGCAGTATCATGGCTACATGCACCAAACCAGCATGTCGTCCATCAGATCCGTCACCTCGCCGCCGCACTCCACTGCTATGGTACGTGACATCTCCATCATCCTCATCATCACCATCATCATCATCACACTGACCAGAAGATGTGTGTGTGTGTCCTCTAACCAGCGCGTGTACCGGGCGCTGTACGACTACGCGGCACAGGACCACGACGAGGTGTCGTTCAGGGACGGTGACGTCATCATCAACGCCCAGCCCATCGACGAGGGCTGGATGTACGGGACGGTGCAGCGGACCGGCAGGTCGGGCATGTTGCCAGCCAACTACGTGGAGTTTTGTAACTAGCGAGGTGGGGTGGGGTGGGGTGGGGTCAGTGATGTTCCACTGTAGACGTCATTTACTTCTTCAGGCGCGAACGAGTCCCCAAGAGCACGTTGTCCATCAGCAGGAAGTTGTGAAAATACAAATCAGCTGAAGGAAGTCAGGTCAGAGATTTCCAAACAAAAACAGAAAAAAAAGTTTGAGAACGGAAGCTGAAGAGGAAGTAGATGAAGCCGCTGGAAAACACTGAACCTCACAGCCCTCAGCTCTAAAGAGGTTGTTGTCATGACGACAGACGGTGTGTGCAGTCAGTGTGAACACACACACAGAGGACTCAAACACGTTGGTTTACATTTTATAGATTGTCCACACACATACACACACTCTGTAACGTGCAGCGCCATCATCAAAGGGGGCGGGGCTTAAGAGGGCGATCCAGATGTCGCTCATGTGAGATGAGGTGGTGTCCATGGAGGTGATGACGTCCAGAGGTTGAAGGAAAGTTTTCAGACAAGTGCTGTTTTTTGTCGGTTTGTTTCTTGTGTGAAATGAGCACACGTCAGGTCAACGAAGTCTGGAGAAGTTCAGAGAGACGTCGTAGGTTTTACATTGTCGTGTGGTTTCGTTTGTAGTCCAACACGTTGTGTCTTTGTGCTCCTGGATGTGTTTGTCTTGGACCGTCAGGACCAGCCTGTGTCATGTACGTCCACTCACAGACTGTATCAGGAGACGGACGGGAGACCAACGACGACGTCTCCTGACACAGTCGACTTTGGTGTCTTTGCTGTGAGTTGCACCTTGCTCATGTTCTGAATATAACGTCATTATTCCTGCTGGGAACCGGTTTCTATGTTGCTTTTCATAAATTCTACATTCAATAGAATGAATTTACAGAGTTTTTGCTTGCTGTCTTTTTATTCATCTATTTTTCTGCATTATTTTCATTTTAGCTTCATTTTCATTCTGTATGTTCTCTATGTTGTTACAGATCCGTATTTGAAATGTATAACTCAGTCTGTTTTTTGGTTCTTGCCATATAGTAATTGCAGTGTTCCACTGGAGAGAAATAAAACATGACTCGTCGACACATGACTCATCATTTACAATCACTGCTGAATAAAAAAAGTGTGGTGACACAAGTTTCTAGAAGGGTCCATCGGGCTTCATTTTGAAGGTGTTTCTGACTGATGAGCTGATGCTTTGCCTTTGAAGTGCCCAACTGAAATAAAGTCTTGGGAAGAGACTCGACGGACTCATCTCTTTGCTCCCTCCACAAAACTATATTAGAATTATGTAAAAAATAGTGGTAATAATTGTATTAATAGTTTGTATGCTTGTTTTAAAGGGAGCAGAGGTTGTTTGTAAAAATACTTAATTCAGCAAAAGTTGTGAGATTTTGTTGGTAATTTGAAACCAGATATAAATGTCGAATGAAGATTCAGTGACGTTTGTTTCCTGCTCGATTTGTTATTCCTCTTTCCTGTAGTTTCATTACTTCCAAGGTCTGTTTTTCTTAAACGCACCGTCAATCAGCCGTTTTAACCCTTATGCCTGATGTCGACAAAAGTGTCCACTTTCACTTTTCAATTCTTGATATTTTCACAGTGGTTTGGGTTATTGCCATCAAACTTGGTAAAAGGTGATCATTTTACACCAACTTTGGAATTCCAAAAGATTTATTTTTTGGGTCAACTTAACCACCTTAAAAAAAACTCACGTTCTTACTTTTTTTTACTGTTTTTTTTCATGAATCTTCTATTCTACTTGTCCTCTGATGATACATACCAAATATTCAATTAATGTTAGACTTTTAACCCCTTAAATGCCAGTATATAGGGTCCTATGGTAAAACATGGCTAAAAAAAACACACAAAAAGGGTGATAGTTTCAAAATATGGAATGCCAACCAAATGTGTCAGTGGGGGGGGGGGTTACACCAGTCTTGGACATGTCATTGATTAGAAGCGCCGTTGATTTGAATGCATTTTTATTTTTTTGGTAATGTCAGATGAACAGAACAGCTCCCATAGACTTCTATTGAAATCCATGACAATTTTGCCATTGGCTGTCAATGTGGAAATAGTAACAAAAAACTATAAATCAGACACACACGCATGCACGCACACACGCGCACACACACACACACAGACACACACTCACACACACTCACACACACAGACACTCTGATCCAGGTTTCTATTTGTCAACTAGGGCATTTGAAACATCCCATCAAAGGAGGCCAGGGCAGATATCAACGTGATCTCTCTGCCCCCATGATCTCCTACCAATACCTCAGGTATTGTTATCTCTATCATAACATCAATGTGACCCACAAGTAAACACAAACTACTAGGTTAGAAAGAGACCCCGATCATTCATGTAAAAAAAATGTAAAAAAAAAATTTCAACGTATACTATTTTTAGAGCATTTTGTCCGTAGACACTTTTGTCCACGTTTGGTAAGAACGTACCTATTTTTTTTATTTTAACTGAACTGAGTTTGTTGAATTTATTGAGCTCGTTTCCAGACCGGACGTTGTTCCCCGATCCGCCGCCAGGAGGCGACATTGAACTATCAACCGGAAACGAACTTCGATTCCTTTAGGTATTTTCTGCGCATGCGCGAGCAGGAAGCGGCGGCAGCGCTCTAAGCTGTCTTGACTGAATGAGAACGCACTGATTTAGCTCTAAAATGATGAAATCCCTGCCCAATCTCATCCTCCTCGCCCTGCTGGCCCTCCCGGCTGCTGTCCTCGTCAAAGGTAGGTGTGAGACCCGGATGTTTGCCGCCAGCGGCGAGAAAAAGACCTTAATAGGCCGTCTTCACGCGCTGGCGTTAGCTTCTCAGCTAACTAGCTTAGCTGCTGTAAAGTGGGAAGGCCGTGTTCCTTGGACATGTGCGAGTCACTGTATCTGTGAAAATGACACTTATTTTCAGCAATTAATAACGTCGAGACGTCCTGACCTGACAATTCCCCCCCAAACGTTCAGCCTTTATCTCATGTGAGTCTCAGATAGCAGAACGAACGCACCGTGTTCGTCCGCGTACACTGACGTGTCCTTCCTTCTCCATGCTAGCTGTTAGCCGGGAGCTGACAGAGTGGACGTAAATTCAATAAAGTACAATCTCTGTCTTGTTTAATGCCTGAAACGCATGGAAAAATATATACTAAAAGAGGAAGCTTTTAAAAAAGCTCCAAATAGCTCAGCTAGCTGCTGCTGGTGTAGGGGAGAATTTCATTCAGTTATAAGGAAATGTCCCCGTTGGGAAATTAAAACTATTTTTTTGGTATTGTAATTTTAATATATATTTACTGGTAAATTCGTTAAATGTAGTTTGCAGCTGTTTTTGATCTGTTTTTCTTCAGTTGGGACCTTTGACCTTAAAAAGCAGATATGTGTTCACACCTTTAGCGCAAAGATGCTGATAACATTTAAAAAGACATGATCATATGTCGTTGTTGTTTTTTGTAGAGACTTCTTCTCATTGTAGATAGAACCCGAGTCACGTTGTGTGTGTGTGTGTGTGTGTGTGTGTTCAGGGCCGCTGGTGAGTGCTCAGGACCTGACTGAGGATGAGGAGGCCGAGACCGTGGATGAAGACGTTGTGGACGATGTGACAACTGAGGACGAGGACGACGAAGCCGAAGTGGAAGATGATGAAAACACAGAGCTGGTGAGGCAACGGTCCCGGCAGACTCTCTGCTTTCGTACGCATCTGTGCATCCACGTCCTTGTCATCTGTCTCCGTGCAGACAGAGGAAAAGGAAGATGAGGAGGAAGAAGCGCTGGTGGGAGAGGTGAAGGCGTCTCCTAACGCAGACACCACCATCCTGTTTGTGAAGGGAGAAGGTACCCCGTCGTCCGAGGTCTGGGTCTGCTCCCTGAACACCTCTGGGCCTCATCGCCCCGTCTGTCTCTTCCAGACTTCCCGGCCAACAACATCGTCAAGTTCCTGCTCGGTTTCACCAACAAGGGCTCGGAGAACTTTGTCGTGGACTCTCTGGACGCGTCGTTCCGTTACCCCCAGGTGCAAGGTGTTTCTCCAGCGCGCGTGTGTTTGTGCGTGCGGCTCCCTGACGTCTCTCTCTTTCTCTCTCTTTCTCTCTCTCTCTCTCTCTCTCTCTCCTCGGTTCAGGATTATCAGTTCTACATCCAGAACTTTACGGCTCTCCAGCTCGGCGCCGTGGTTCCTCCCAGCAAACAGGCCACCTTCGAGTACTCCTTCATCCCGGCGGAGCCGATGGGAGGACGTCCCTTCGGACTCGTCATCAATCTCAACTACAAGGACGGCAGCGTAAGGAGACGTCCGCTTCGTCTCTGACAGCCGACCCTTGGCTGCTGACCTCTGACCTCTGACCTCTGTCCTCGCCGTCTGCAGGGAAACGTGTTCCAGGACGCCGTGTTCAACCAGACGGTGACGATCACGGAGAAGGAGGACGGACTGGACGGCGAGACGTGAGTGACACGCGGCACAAACCGCCCTGGTGTTGTCCTGCTTCTTGTAAACGTCCTCGTCCTCCACCAGCATCTTCATGTACATCTTCCTGTCGGGACTCGGACTGCTCGTCATCGTCGGCCTCCATCAGCTGCTGGAGTCCAGAAAGGTACGAAGACGGGGAGACGCTATCACATGTGATGAGTCCTCAGAGGTCATGTGACCAGGAGCCGCCCGCCCAGGGTCTGATTGTGTGTGCGTGCGTGCGTGCGTGTGCAGAGGAGGCGTCCGGCTCCGAAAGTGGAAATGGGAACCTCGAGCCACAACGACGTGGACCTCAGCTGGATTCCTCAGGAGACTCTCAATCAGATCAGTACGTATCTCAGGGGAACACAAAGCCCCCCCCCCCTCTCCTAACACACCGTAGAAATGTTTCACTTCTATAAAATGATGAAAATAAAGGCTCTCCCCCTGGTACATGCAGGTGTTCAGTCTCCTCCTGCTTCACCTTTTGTCTCGATGACCTTTAACCTTCACTGTGCATGAGCATCACTCACTCCTCTCTCTGTCTCCTCCCTCTCATGTCTCCTTCCTGTGTCTTCAGTGCAGAGTCGCAGAGGTGAGATCTGCTTCCTGTTGTGTCTTCCTACTCTGGTAGATGACAAACTGTCCATTCCACTGTTCATGTTTCTCTTTACCAGTGCTGCAGAAACTCAACTTTTTCAGTCAAAATGTTTCATTTCTGGTCATAAAATCTTGAAATCAGCAGAAAAATCTGCCAGTGGAACAAAGTTTTTTTTGCCTGTAATAAAAACATTTGCTCCAAAGTCAACTTTTTCAAGTGATTGAAAAATTTGCTTGAAACAAATGAAAAATGAAGTAAGTTTTTCAGGTGATGTGTGTGAATGATTAGAAATAAGACAAATGTTCTTGGTCAGAGCTGAGTGACGTCACTTCCTGTCTTGTTCTGACCCTGACTAACCTTGTCCTCCTGCAGACAAGGCGTCCCCCAGAAGATCTCCTCACAAGCGGAATCAGAAGCGTTCGGCTGGCTCCGACGAGTGACGGCCGCCAGCGTCACACCAGGACTGAACGCTCTCGGCCTTGAACCGGTGTCGAGCGGAGCGACGGCTGCGTTGGTCTTATGAACTGATGATGAAACACACACACACACACTCTTTTTTTTTTTTTCTTTCTGATGCTCGAAGGAGAAAGCGGCAGAAGATTCTGTTGAAGCTCCGATTTCTGCTTGAACGTTGTGCCAGCGATGGACCGATGGTCTGTCTGCTGCTTTCATTTGTTTCTTTGTGTTTGTAAATTCTGCTGATGACAAACTGCAGCGCCGCGTCGTGATGAACTCAGAGCCTGCCAGGGGTCTGCACCCGTCCATCTGATTGACCCTGTAACACCGTCCGTACCCCCCACCCCCACACACGTGTGTGCTCATGCTGGCACACTGTGGAGTACCGTAATGACATGACTATCAGCGCATCGGAAAACGGTTCCTGAAAGCTGAGAGGTGTCACTCAGTGACACTCTACCTGGTGTGAAGAAGGAGCTAGAAGGAGGAAAGTTGCACTTCACACGCAAGTTGCTGTCATTACGGTAATGACCGGCCGTTTTGTTGGCAACAGAGCGACTGGGATTACCGTAATGACAGTGACATGGCTGTGGTCAGTTTCCAGGCACCGATGGACGTTTCCTCCTTCTAGCTCCTTCTTCATCCCAGGTAGAGGAACCCAATGACACTTCTCAGCTTTCAGGAACCGTTTTCTGATGCGCAAATAGTCGCGTAATTACGGCACTCCACAGTATGCTAGCGTGGACGTAGCGTCAGTGTTCAGGAGGTAACTGTCGCTGAGCCCTCGTGTGCTCTTGGGCGCATTCAGACATGAGTTACTTGAGTGAGTCGCTCTGAACCTGGATCCTTAATGTGTCCTCAGCTCAGACGTGTGGACGAGGTGTTTTTTGCTAACAAGCTAATGTCTGAGATGGCAGGTGTTGCCTGGAAGGAGTTTCCTTGGGTGGAACCCCTCAAACTCCTCCTGTTGTCTACACATCGGTTTCTGTTTCGGTGACAGGAGGTGGCTGAAGCACTGGTGTAAATACTGGCTGCGAACCTGAGAGCAGAATGACAAGCTAATTTATTTGAGGAGTATGTACTGTATGTCTTTGTACCACTAGGGGGCATCAGCAGGCTGTGGATGTTCCCAGCTGCTGACTTGGCTCAGCAACTTTTCTGGCCTCGGACCGGAGGATCGTCGACCGTCGATTCACCTCTGAGGACACATTTGTTTTCTACTGGAGGGGCTTCACTTTTATTTGCTTTTAAATGTGCAGAAAATAAAGTCTGATTTGCTGGAGACTTGCCGCGTCCTGCCGTTTTCTCTCATCACTCATCTCATCAATCACTGCAGCTGCCCACACACGTGTCAGTGTTTGGGCTGGAGCAGGTGCATCGTTAACCTGAATCAGTAATTACCTGTTCCACCCTGTCAGTGTGTTCCCGTCACAGCCTCTTGTAGTACCACTAGCGGCCGGGAGGAGGCGATGTGACGTTAGAGAAAGCCTGCCAGCTGCTTCTGCAGTGACCTTTTGACTCCTGACATTTCCTCCCCCATGTGGACACATGTAAAGTGTCCTGAAGGGGTCAAAGTGTCAACACACTCTTGAACCCATGTTTCATTCCTTTCTGGGGACTTTTGGATTAATGATCAAACAGGAACAAACATCCAATGAAATGTTGTTCATTAGCACATATATAATTCATGTAGTCCCATTTATAACTCATTCATATGTACATTATATCTGCTCCATTCTCCTGTGGTAAGATCTGTTACGGCGTAAAGTGTGAAAAAAGTTGCTCCTTTCCGCCGCCAGGGGGCGTTCAGATAACGTGAGCAGATGTTTGTCGACACAAAAAGAACAAACAACGCGCTGTTTTTTCATTGATTCGTTCATAAACATGTATCTGACTGATAACTTCCGGTGGGAACTCAGTGAATTTGTTTTACGTTGGTTTCCGCAGCGAACCGTTAGCTCGTTAGCCTCCAATCAGCGCGCACCTGACGTCGCCCCGGAGCGGGTGTCGACTTTGACCTTTGACCTTCAACGAGTGTTCACGGCGGTAAGAGGAGAAACTGGTTAGAAACTGGTTAGCTACAGCTAGTTAGTTAGCAACAGCTAGCCTAGCCAGCTGTGTGTGTGTGTGTGTGTGTGTGTGTGTGTGTGTGTGTCTGTGTGTGTGTGTGTGTGTGTCAGGTCACCACAAAGGAAGACCAACACCAATGTCGTACACCCCCCCCCCCCTCCTCTCTCTCTCTCTCTCTCTCTCTCTCTCTCTCTCTCTCTCTCTCTCTCTCCCCCTCCAGGGACGATCAAGGGGCGGGGGGAGGGGGAGGGAGTCGGTCCGGCCGGTCACTTCCTCCAGCCGCCGACCGACGGACGGGCGCAGCGAAACTCAGTGACAGGTGAAACTTGACCCGGTTCGGATGATCGAGCCGGAGAACGGAAAGAACCGGGAGGAACCGAAGCTCCGCCGGAGTTTGACGCGCACACGCACCTGAGCGCATGCGGGAACCGTGCGGAGGCTGCGGGGACAGAAAAGTTGCGGAGATGCCGTCGTCAGCGGAGCGGACGCACTGAGCAGCCCGGGCGCAGGCAGCTCCCCCCGGCGGACCGACGGCCGGTGGACGGGGGCTGCTGGAGCCTCCTGCTGCTCCTCTCCTGGTCCTCCTGCTGCTCCTCTCCTGGTCCTCTGGATTAACGCGCCTCCAACTCTTCACTCGGAGTTTGCGCGCATGGATCCGTTGCCGCGCGCCTCCTGCCCGGTGATGGAGTGAGAGGACCGGACACACACGCACACACACGCACGCACAGCAGCCATCTGCCTCCACGCAGGTTTCACATGTGAGTACTTGTTTTCTTCTTCTTCTTATTTAGCTGAACTTTGACCTTTGATGTGACGGCTGGTGGAACGTGTCCAATCAGTGACTCATGTCAATAACTGACAGACAGACACTCCTGAGCAGTTTGAAGTTTATTCCTCCTCCTCCTCTCCTCTCCTCTCCTGCTCCTCCTCTTCTCTACTTCCTCCTCCTCTCCTCTCCTCTCCTCTCCTCTCCTCTCCTCTCTTCTCTCCTCTCATCCTGTCTTCCTCTCCTGCTCCTCCTCTTCCCTCCTCTCCTCCTCCTCTCCTCTCCTCTCTTCTCTCCTCTCATCCTGTCTTCCTCTCCTGCTCCTCCTCTTCCCTCCTCTCCTCCTCCTCTCCTCTCCTCTCCTCTCCTCTCCTCTCATCCTGTCTTCCTCTCCTGCTCCTTCTCTTCTCTCCTCCCTCCTCTCCTCTCTCTTTGCTCTCATCCTGTCTTCCTCTCCTGCTCCTTCTCTTCTCTCCTCTCTCCTCTCCTCTCCTCTCATCCTGTCTTCCTCTGCTGTTGCTCCTCCTCTCCTCCCTCCTCTTTCCTCTCCTGTCCTCCTCCTCCTCCTCCATGTTCCGTCTGTTTGTTTCCACTCCATCAGTCCGACTGTTGTTGTTGTTGTGGTTGTTGTTGTTGTTGTTGTTTTATTCCATTGATTTCTGTCTGACGGAGCTCACACGCTCTTTGGAATGTGGCTGCTGTTAGTTTGTTTGTTGTTTGTTTGTTTGTTGTTTGTTTGTTTGTTTGTTTGTTTGTTGATTGTTTGCTGATTTGTTTTTCTGTTGGTTGGTTGTTGACCTGCGGCTGTAGAACGCTTTAAATATTTAACACGGCTGCTGGAGGAGGAGCAGAGGGCGCAAAGGGTTAAAACATGAAACGGCTGATGACCTTTGACCTTCACACACGCACACACAACACAAGTCAAATGAGATGACACAAATGAAACAGTGATGTTGTTGTGACGTATTGATCCGATGAAACGTGAATGAATGTGTGAAATGAAATGAGTGAGTGTGTGTGTGTGAGTGAGTGAGTGTGTGTGTGTGTTTG
>CAAKHB010003445.1:4683-43032 GCA_901007665.1 Aeoliscus strigatus
TTTTTTTTTTTTTTTTTTTTGCGCCCCCCCCCCCCCCCCCCCCCGCTCTTTGCCAGCTGAGTGCTGCAGCACTTTCACAGGGATGCTCCGACAGAGGCAGCTCCTGCCCCCAGGCTTCCCTCTCCCGGCCTCGTCCACTCTGGAGTGTTTTTGTGTCAGCTCACATCAGTGTTGTTGTCCTTGGTGCCGAGTAATTAACTTAAAGGGGTTCGCCTAGCGTGATAAATTTAGGGAGACTCTTTGTCATGGGAGGGAGTCGGGGAGGAAAAAGCCCTGACAACTCACTCAAAAAGGAGGATAGAGAGGCTTAAAGTGTGTCACGCTGCTCCCAATCAAAAACACTTGCCATCAGTGTTTCCTGTTGTTATGTGTGAACACAATAGGAGAATCCGTCATTGTGAAGGAGTATTGACATGCTAACAATAAAACAATGTGCACTGGGATAAGGAGAGTAGTCTGGGCAACTCGAGGATGCCAAGGACAGCGGCACATACACAAGCACATGTATTGTTGCGACCTTGAGGCCAAAGATGGATTGGGATCCAGATTGGATCTGGAAATTGTCTTCTTCTACCCCTCCAAAAAATGTTATCCGCTGTGGGCCAGATTAAGCAGATGCACAGAATACAGCGTTATATAAGGTGATCCAGTCCAAAGCTCTGTGACAGAAAGCCTGTGGCGAACGAGCAGATAGTCTGTGATATAATCAGTTTGAAGTGCAGGCGAGCACGCTGCCAGGATAGCTGACATGTCCAAATCCACACGTTCTGGGTTTCGGCCCCTCCACTGCAGGACTTCAAACATCCTGTCAGGATATCTTCCTTCACACTCGCAGCTCATCCTTCAGTTCTGAGGAGCTTTCTCTTTCCTCCAGAGAGTGAATGGAGTAGAACCATGAAATAGACAAACAGACAAACGCGACACATTACAGTTTGAATATGGATAAAGTTTTGCGCCGTCACTCTTTTCCCACGATGCACCTTGCAGGGCGTAATTCAGGGTCTTTGCAGGGTCTGATTCACCACATCGCCTCTCACAACCAAACATTTTCTACCGTCTCCGAACTAATTACATCACTACGGCAACATTCAGTAAGCCGTGATCAGAAAAAAACAAACCCGTTTGTCACATCGTCAGAAGTGTTTCCTCACTTTTGTGATTGTCCGAGGATCAATCCTTGTGTCCAGTAAAAGGAGCCTTTCATGTGTGAAATCAGTGGAGTTCCCCTCTTAATGAAAGTCATGTTGTTTGACACCCCCTGGTGGAAAGCACCCAGCAGAGGCTGTTTGTCCAGATGAGATGTGCTGCTGACATAAAGGCACAGCTGCTTCATTTGAACCTTGCTTAATGGATTACCAGACGTCTGGATTTATTTTCCACTGTTGTAATAAGCGTACTGTGTGCATTGCCTGCCTTGGGCGGCGAGTCGCTTTGAGGTGAGTTTGCAATAAACCAGCCTTTGTTGTGGTTCGTGACTTACAGGAGTTGGAAAGTTCTTTTTGTTGACTTTATCATCGTGGCCCTGACTAAGCTCTCTGAGTTTGTCCTAGTAAACTGGATTTCAGTGCTGTAGAGACACTCTGCTCAGTCAAGCAGAGTAAAACAAAGCTTATGGGTTCAGTGGTGGAATAGTCGCCTGGAGATCCAGACGTACCACCAGCAAATGTGGATTGTCCATCTGGGTATGAACCGTTGAATCATTAACTGTGTACTATGGACTATGAGCTAAGACCAATCCCATGTGTCTACCTCAGGACTGCCCAACCCGGTCCTGGGTGTCTCCCTGCTCTGACACACTCAGCCTTAGTGAAGTTCTGCAGTGGCCAGCTGACGACAAGTGTGTGTTGGAGCGGCTGACAGTAAAAACCTGCAGGACAAGGGGCTGCTGAAGACCCCGGTTGGTGTATTTGATGTAGGCGGGCTCAGAGCCATGGACAGAGTCACACATGTACACATGTACACAACAAAGATGGCTGCTGCTGCTGCTCAAAGACCAACAAAGGACAGCACTTAAATCTGAATGTTTTTGCGGTTCTGCCGACTGGATGAGGCAAAAGCTTGACATACCAGTTAACCCTGCTGCATACAGGACTTAGCCAGATAACGTCTGATAATGTCACCTTGATCATTGCTCTGATTGGCCATAGCACTATCTAATTGCGTGCAGTGGTATTTTGATATGCACCCGTTCAGTTAGGAAGATCTGTCGCCCGTCGCCAGAACCTGTGGATCTCCAGGCTGGTGGAATCAATGAACGCTAACGCCCCTAAGTGTGACATCTGTGTGAGATCCCATGTTCATGTGGGACTGACAGAGACAGTGTTGTTGTTGTCACAAACACATACTGGTACAAACTTGTTGTGAAACCGTTCAGCTGAGTGTCATCTCAGACATGTGTCCCATTCTGAAGCAGAAACATCTCCAGGGACGCTTCTATGAATAGAAGAAAGAGTGGTGTCTCCCGGCTCTGGGTATCTGGGGCAATTGTCAAGCTTGCCTGTGAATAGAGCTGCTGATTAGCTGTGGGCCTTTAAGGAGGCCAACTCTCTGATGGCTCTGTTTTGCCATAATTAATCATCTTCATCATCATCACACGGTGCCGCCTGTGGTTGACGCTGTCTGTTGAGTCTGAGAACGGTCTGTTTGTGTAGGCTGGCTCATGATGAAAGTGTGACAGAGATACGCTGTGCAGGCTTTAGCCGCTGCCTGGTTACGGATCGGGTTCCTTAGGTACAGGGGTCTGTCTCGGACGGCCGCGGTGTGAAGAGGAAGTGCCTTGTCTGAAAGGTGATGAAGGCTGTCTGGACGTCTTGGCCTCGCTCCAGAGTTTGGTGCGACATGCTGCCTCAGCAGGAGACAGAGCCAGTGGCAGACGCATGAATATTTGAAGTCCCTCAAGGAAACTCAGACCTGGATACCAACATCTGAGTTGTGCTGGTCAGAGAGAGAGAGAGACTATGTACTGTATCTATGTACTGTATGTCTGATTGTAAGTGTGTGAGTATGTAACTGTGTATCTGTATCTCTCTGTGTGAGTGTGTGTGTGTGTGTGTGTGCGTGCATGCATGTATCTGTTTCTTGAGCGTGAGTGTGTGTGTGCACACATGTTTGTATCTGTGTGTGTGTATCTGTCTGTGATTTTGTGTGTGTGTGTGTGTGTGTGTGTGTGCGGACACCTGTTCCTGTGTGCCGTAGACTCCCTCAGAAGTTACAAACCACCATCACCAGCTGCTCTCACACCAAAATCCCTTAATAGACGTTTTGTTCCTTTCTAAGCAAATTCACAACAAAAAAAACACGCAGAAAAACTATGTAAGATTGTTCACACTCGATTAGCTCCTCCACTCACACACACACACACACGTTGCCATAGATAATAGAAAAACATCTTTGGCATGTTTATGAGCCTGGAGGCTCAGTGATCCTCCCTCGTGCTCAGCCTCAACCCCGCGGGCGCAGCAGTCACTGCTCTCCTCCCTGGTCCTGCTCAAAGGGCCCTCTGTGCTGCTGGCTGGTGATGGAATGTCTCAGCTGCTTGCGGGGTGTGTGTGTGTTTGTGTGTGTGTGTGTGTGTGTGGGTGTGTGTGTGTGAGCACTGGCTAATGAAATGTTAACTGTGGCATGAGTTCACCTCTCTCCAGCAGCGTGACCCTGTGGAGTGTGTTGTGTCACCGGTCAGCACAGTTTGTTTTAGACAAATGGAAAGAGAGTGTGGTCAGTGACAGGGAACGAGGAAGGGAGATGCCTGAAAAACAAGCAGAAGCAAATAAAACAAGTTTTCCATAGGTCAGACTCTCAGTTTAATATCACACTTAAACAATGTAACTTTTTGTAGGTTTTTACACAAGCTGTTCTGCTATTTTTTTCTACATGTTACTTTTGCCCATTTCCACTAAACAGTCCCAGTTCGACTCAACTTGACTTTTGAGTTTCCATTGGGAAAAGATGCTGGCACCTGCTGCTCTTTTGGTTCCTGCTCTGTTGAGGTTCCAAGCAAGCGGAGCTGATACTGAAACATGACGTCTACAGGCTGCTGGGCTCTGATTGGTCGATAGAGAGAGAGGGACATGATAGAGTAGTAATAGAGGTCTTTATTCCTCGTCTCCTGCTCATTCAACATGGCTGATGTGTCAAAAACACACTGTGGTCCGTCAATGAAGTTTGTGTGTTTGGTGAGAACGTTCACAAAGTGCTGGACACAGAGAGCGACAGCAGGGCGAACTAGTTTGGTCTGATGATCATGTCCTGCTCCGTTCCTCTTCTCTCTGTGACAAAAATCCACAAACAGCAGCAAGTTCACCACCTCCTCCATGTCAGTGGTCGTTTATGTGTGTGTAAATCACTGTTAAAGCAGTTTTGCACAGCCGTCGCTGTGATGTCAGCTCTCATGTAGAGGAGGAACTGAATTGTGATGGAAAAGGATGTTTCTGGAACCAAACTGGGTAGAGTTGAACTGAGTTGAGGCAAGGTGTAACTGTCGTGGATTTGTTCTAGTATGCTTTTAAACATGCAGCACACTGAAATTCTGCTGAATGAAAAACGTGTCATAAATAATACTAATAATTAATAAATCATTATTATTATTAATAACGCTGAAAACTGAAGAATTCCAATCAGAATTACTGTGCATCACTTGTGCTGACTGAACCTCTGTCAGTCTGAATTAGTTGAAACAACTTTTGCTATCTCAAGTATAACTATACTCATCCAGCAGCACGAAGACTCCTGACTCTCCACTTTGCCAGTTTATAGCACGTTTTTATTGCCACTGTTGTCAAGCTGACATAAGCAACATGCAGTACATGCAGATGTTGATCTGAGATGACGTGTTCATGCTGCCGACGAGCCGACACACCGCTGGCGTTAATCAAACACATTGTGTTGCCAGGCAGATTACGCCCAATCTCATTTCAGCACATCAGGTGATGGCCCGTTCACTAATATTTAATCCTCTTCAGACATGCAGATTAATATTTGATCATCACCTGGAGGTCACTGACATTTTCAGCAGTGTCAGCGACATGTATAATTACTGAATGTTCAGTGTAAAAGTCCTGACGTGAAGTGAAGAAACTCCAGACCCACATGTGGCAAGGTGGTTTGGCAACAAGTGATAGACCGCACACTATTGACCAATCAGCAACAAAGACGTTGTGAGAGAAACGAGTCAGTGTCAGTTTGTTTTGGAGAAGAGTGGAAGACTTTGAGGGAGAGATGATGGAATGGATATAATTCTTTGTTGGTCTTTGAAAGAAACGTCCAGCTCGTTTCCTGTTGACACCAAAGACAAACCACCGCTCTTCATCAGCAGCAGCCATCTCTGTTGTGTCCAAAACCACCATGGCCATCCTGTTAAGCCCCGCCCACAGACTCTGTGCATGGCTCTGTGAGACCGCCTCCATCAGATAGACCTTTTTTTTTTTTTTTTTCATAATTAATGTCTGCAGAGGAAATCTAAAGTTGCCGGTGGTACTGGTCTGGATTTCCAGGTTAGAGAAACACATGTAAATGAAACATATTTTTAGCCCATTAAGCCAAGCAGCTGTTGTACCGTACCAGAGAAAATGTGTGTGTGTGTGTGTGTGTGTTTTCACAGCCTGGAACAGTTATCAGCTTCGTGTACTTCTGTTATAAGCAGCTGTCTCACCACCCTGAGTTATTTCAACACACTCTGATTAGTAGGTGTGCTGGGCTGGGCGAACCACGCTGTTCAGTGACTGGAACTAATTTCAGGCTGCCCTGCAGCGCACCGGTGGGCTTCGCTGCCTCCACCACCACCTCTGAGTCCTGGAGACACATCAGATGGACAGTCATGTGATTTGTTGGTGCAACATTCACGTACAGTTCACTAAAACGCCATGGCCACAACAGATGCCCCAGCTACAGCGGCAAGGTTAAAGGGGCGAGCCAATGATTTTACATGTCAGAATCAATGTCTTACTCTTGGTGGGCACCGAACAGCTGGCGATGTGTGTCATTTCTTCGCTCTGGAAAAACACAGATGCTGATGTGTTAGAAATGCCACCTCTGATAATGGTCCATTACACTGAAGGTATACTGAACCCCTCTGAGCGGGAGCAAATGTTAAAGCGAGCTCACAGCGTGGTTGTAGGCATGACTTTGACCCATTTCACGGCATTGAGTGTGTTCTACTTGCTCTCCGAGTTGTAATCCAAGTTTTCCGAGCTGCGGACAGGAAGCTGTCAAGTGGAACGTCCTCCTCGTATGGGATATGTGATTGGAATCCACTGGAATTCAGAATCCAAGGTGGCGTCAGCAGCTCAGTATCATCTGTCGGTATAAATGACCTTCAAACTGTTTCTGGATCACTCAGCTCTCTGTTCATTTTAAGGACTCGTACACACACGACTGTTTGATTTGTTGTCAGTTGGAATGTTGTTACGGTGTGGTTGTACATGGAATACTACTGAAGGTGTTGGTTGGACACTAACAGCTAACACGAAAACGCCCGTTTTCTGGGATGAAAGTGGAACTCTGTTGTTGCCATGGTGATCTTTTCATCCTTACGGGACAGTGGCAGGGAGCTTCTACTCATGCTGGTCTGATTGTGGTCTTTGTGGGACACACCATCTGAAGAGCATCGACTCACTGGAGCCCAAAAGTGCATTTAACAACATCTCCCACTGGCGTCCTCTCTGTTTCCTTCTCTAAAGGTGCAACTTTCCCTCTGGGTCGACAACCATTACAGGGGCTGACAGGAAGTCGGCCCACACTGTAGCTGCTAAATTGTTTAAATCTCAATCACTGCAGCAGAATCCATCGACGTGTTCAGTGTGTGCTGGTTATTTTAGTCCGTCCGTCCGTTTTCCTGTGTGATCGATATGTTCACTGCGGGGGGCGGTAAGTGGGAGCAGCCTGACCCGCCAGGGGCCCAGAGGTATTCCAGCACGGCGATCCATCAGAGGAAGTCTGTGGGAGTCAGATCGTGTTTGTTGGTCTCGTGCGCAGTGAAGTAAGACCACATGATTAGATTTGTGAGAGTGATTCTGTAACTCTGTCTTGGCTGCACATCTGTTGCTGCTGGTTCATCTGGATGGATTAGGATTACTGGTTTGTCTTTGCCGTGTCATCAATAGTGCAGCCAATATGGCTCCTCATGAGCCTGACGTCCCTCACTTTGTTAATCGGTGAGGAAATTACAAGTACTTGTATTGTATACACCTTTGTATGGAGTATTAAAGGAGGAGTCCCACAGAAATCCTGGTATTTTGTGGTTTACAGTGATTTGACATCAAATACTAGTTGAATTAAATTCTTGAAAAACACAGAATTACTGAGTTCAGGGACAGTCCAAAGCAAAATCAGCTTCCCCCTGATCCAAGGCTTGTACAGCTCACAAATGCAGCTGCTGGGCTCAGCGGGCTTATGCAATGTCATTAGAATGTATTTATTACAGCTCTGTTGCATAGCTGAAACTGTTTTGAGCAGCTTTAGCTGGGCACTGAGGACATGGAACTGCTTTGCCACCCGCAATCCAGCTGTGTGACATTTTGCGTGAAGCCAAACGACCAGTCGGCGCCGTGTGGTAACAAGAAAATAACTGGGATATGATGAATACCATGATCTCTGATGTGGAGCCGTACCAGATAAAAACGCTTATTTCTACTCGGAAATAATCAGGTGCTCAGTGTTTTCGTCACATTTGACCTAACAGACATGTCAGTTTGGACAAACAGCTGTAAAACCTCACTGCACAGGCACAATCAAAAGAATGTCAGTGAACACTGAACGAACCGATATAACAATATGATTTCTGAATTCTGAAATCTCACTTTGTCCCACAGTCAAACATCTCTTGGTTGACCTGCTGCTATTCATGTGCATTTTAATCCATCAAACAGGAACAGATCACCTTTATGTCCTCTGAGAGCTTTAAATCATATCTCAGTCTTGGAAAATTTACAGTGTTACAGCAGTCAAAAGCAGAGGGTGTTAAACAAATCAACATGAATAGAAATCAGGCAGCATTTACACTTACAACACAGATTGCACCACCGTAAATAGAAAATCAATCATTACAGTATATTTATACAGTGTTGTAGCTGTATAGATAGACACACAGACATTTCCAGTTTTTTGCGCATAGAATCCTGCAGTAGCAAAGAAATTTGAGAAGTTGTGCCAATGCAGAGAATTATACAGTATGTGCAAACACACATAAAGTTATTTGAAGCACAGGGCTGATTTAATGTGATGGCAGTTTGAGAGGGGAAACAGGACATCACACTCTTAAATATACAACTGCGAATATACAATATACAAGTCCATAACCCCATAAGGACACTTCTTGAAATATAACCCCAAGGATACTTCTTGAAATACTTCTATTTCTAAATTTCAACCCCAGAGACGTATTTGGAGAGATTACAGGACGTTTGGACTTTTTCTTTCCAACGCAAATAAAGTTGCCATATACGGTTCCTTGACGGTTTAGAGTACACGTTTTTTCAAAAATATCAGTTCATGAAAAAAAACACAACACAAACATTTAAACTTCACGCACACACACACACACACGCATTATAATTTGAATTAGGTCTAGTTCTTGTGATGTCATTATACTACAGATTGTACAATGAAACTGGAGCACTGTTGGTGCAAGAGATAACAAACTATCTGTTGAAATTAGTTTTTTTCTGACTGTTTGACAAAAGTCCAAGTGAGAAGACAGTGGACAGGAAATGGATTTAAAGTGTATTCATAGGCTGTGAATGAATATGAAGGTGAGCGTAGGTGGACGTGGGGGGAGAGGAACCTGTTTGTGAAAGGACGACCTTGCTCAGAGAGCCTGTTTCCGTTCTGAGGAAAATTAATTGCTGAATGTTCCGGACAGACCTGCCCAGACACTTCCTCAGTAGTCGTCCATGAGACTGCTGCAATGCTTCTGACTGAGGAACTGTTGAAAACTGCTCGTGTAAAAGACACGTCTCTGTGTTTAAGAATGTTGCTCCTGCTTCTTCTTCGGGGGGTTTCTAAGCATCGACTGTTTCTCTTCCCGCTGCAGAGAGACAGTTTGTGGCTGGGGGAGGATGTGTTATTCATGCAGTGACTGGGCTGATGTATAATCTCACTGGAACACAAAGTGGCCTTTCACATGGACTTCCTCTGTGTTCTGGAGCTGCTCCTCCCTCTCTCACTGTGTCTTTGTCAGGGCCTCTGTGGATGGCATCTGGTGCTCCAGGGATCTCCAGGGTGACTCAACACCATGCTCCCGTTTCCAGAATCCTCTTCTCTGTGGGCTCGTCTTTGCGCACCTGTCCACACAGCTTCAGCACGTTGCTTCGCACCCCCCCCGGGTGTCCCCTCTGTCACATGATGATGATAGGTGCTAGTGAGTCAGAGGCGTCTGGGGGTAATGACAGGATAATCAGAGTGTCTGGCATCACAGGACCTGCAACACTTGTTTTTGTGGGTTGAGGGTTTCCAGCCTGCAGCAATACTTCCGAATGCAGGTCTCTCTCTCTCTCTCTCTCTCTCTCTCTCTCTCTCACACACACACAGACACACACACACACACAGGTTGATAGGAGCTTTATTAGTCCTTAAGGTGGTTCCCTCTGGACATTAAAAATTCCAGCAGCAGCACACAGTTGGACAGGACAGCACAAAGAGCAGAATAAAAAAAACATAAGAATAGGTAACCACAAAGTACATCTAAAATACAGGAATTATCTGAAGAGTAGCTGAACTAAACATATGAACATGTAACAAGTGTGTTCAAATAATAATAATAATTCGAATAAAAAATATGTGGATTGGGCATATGTGACTCTTCAGTTTGTGGTCAGGCCTGATGCTCCTCCCCATCCTCTGTCCTCTCGTTCCCCTGCCTCCCTGTGTACCCTTGTATTTTATGACATGAAGGACAAAGGAAAATGATATTACGTGAAATGGTCTGATGAAATGTTTTTGATCACATGCAACACAGCAGCACTCTGAACAGCTTCCTGGTTCATGGTTCCTTGTGTGTGTGTGTGTGTCTGTGTGAGAGATGTCTACATTGTGTCATGGCTTCTCCACGTCATTGACTGATTTTCTACATGTGCCGTCATGTGAGTCCGTCAGCAGTTTACGAAAACAGTATTCAAATAACGTTCATTGAGTATTGTGACAGTCAACAGTCCCATCATGATAACTGCATGACTTGATGTGTGTTTGTCACAGAACCCTCCTTCAGTGTGACCCCCCCATCATATTGTTATGACCTGGAGCATTCGGAGGAGAGACAGCTTCCACACGACGCTCTTTCCTTCACTGGATCTCCTCCCTCCTCGCCACAGCTGCGCTCAAAGAGCCGATGCAGCCACAACACGCAGTCCTCTGGCTCCCTGGAGTCGACGCTCTCGGTAAGGTTGTTCCTCACTACATTCACTGTCTTCTTCGTCTTCTCAAGGTGCCAGGACTCACTGCTCGGGCTGCTGTGGTCTCCATGGCGATGAGTTTATAGTGCGTGTTCCACATACTGTTGGTGGTTCTTGGTCTGATGACGTGTTTCAGTCAGTCTGTGTCTGTGGAAACACACCTTACACACCTGAACACTACAGTCAGAAAACATCAGCGTGTGGTCATAGCGAGATCAAGGGGGGGTGGTCCAGACAGCAGGTGCACAGCAGTTCCAACCCTGAGTGTGTTCATCCTGACATGAGGAAAACTGCAGAATGTTCCTATTTTCAGTGTTGGTAATAAACTAGATTCATACATATGATCGTTTTGGTTTGATTTCTGTCAGTTTACATGAAAACAGAATGAAAACTCTGGCAGCTGTGATAATTGTGAACTCTACATACATACATACATAGGTCAAGAAGAAGAACCTTATGAACAACTGCTCCTGTAGGCGTCAGAGTCTCTGGTCCAGTCGGTCGGAACTCCTACAGGGATAAATCTGTGTGTGTGTGTGTGTTTGTGTTGTTGTGATGAAACACTGTGTTGGTTCTCCGTCCGTGTCAGGTGGAGCTGGATCAGGAGAAGGGTCTGGAGATGAGGAAGTGGGTTCTGTCAGGAATCCTGGCGAGCGAGGAGACCTACCTCAGTCAGCTGGAGGCCCTCTTGATAGTAACTTAACACACACACACACTCACACATACACACACACTGTTATTATTTGCTTATGGTGGTAAATGTCAGCTAAACCAGTTAGCAAACAGTTTAGACTGATGGTGTGTTCCAGTTAGTTCTCAGCTGCTAGCCAACACATTCTGTGGTATTCCACGCTCTACGCCGTAACAACATTCCCACTGACAACAAATCCACCGGTTGTGTGTGTAGGAGTCACTGAAACAAACAAAAAGACCTTAGTGAGCCAGAATCAGTCAAACGCAGTTTATACTGACAGATGATGCTGAGCTACTGACGCAGTCTTGGATATTGAACTTGGGTCCTCTGAGTTGGACCAACTTCCTGTCCACAGCTCAGAAATGAGTGGAATTTCAACTCCGGTGGAACTCACTTTAAGTTATCAAATGTGTATTGAGAAATGATTCTCTGGGATTTGTGTGACGTTAATGCTCAGGATCAGGATCAGTTGAGGCACCTATGTTCCCTCTTCACTGTGACAGTCTCCAGTGGGGATGTATCCACTGAGTGGTCGGTCCGTCACTGGCTGTCTGACAGCAGACGTGCTGCTTGTTTCTTCATATACACACTCACTCTGGCTCCTCTTCCTCTACAAAGCCCATGAAGCCTCTCAGGGCTGCGGCCACGACGTCCCAACCCATGCTGAGCATCCAGCAGATAGAGACCATCTTCTTTAAAGTCCCAGAGCTCCATGAGATCCACAAAGACTTCTACGACGCTCTCCTGCCTCACATCCAGGACTGGAGCCACCAGCAGCGTGTGGGCGACCTTTTCCAGAAACTGGTACGCTGATAATGTTAATGATAATAATAATGGAATGAGTTCAAGTCCTAATTGTAAATTAAGTTAATGCAGAGTTAATGACATTTATACAAATCTAATCAAAGATATGAGAATAGTGAGTGTATTTTTTCATTTGACCTATTTAGTGAACACTTTTATGTATATATTTGTACTTAATTATTTTCTTATAATTATATGTTGTTGGTTTTTTTTACAGTTCTCTGAATCTTTTAGCAACTGTTTAGCCGTTCACTTTTTTCAATTTCTTTCTAGACTGGAGCTGTTGTAACAAAGAAATTTCCCTTTTCCAGGGCAGATGAAGTAATTCTTATTTGAATTCTGATTACAAATGGATGAACTCATATCAGAAATTATCCCAGAGGGACAACATGTCATGACACATGCTGCTGTGCTGAGTCAGCGAAAACCTGTTCTTCTACCTGAGCATCACAGAAAACGACAAAAAAAAGGAAAGAAGGAAGTGATGGAGCTTCACATGACATGTCCAGTTTCACAATGTGTCATTACAGTTCATTTACAATTACCATCACAACAGGGGCTCGTTCCAGAAAACATTTTTTTAAAATTTCTGTCAGTTTACATGGAATTAGAAGTACTCCAATACATCTGTGTTTGGGAATTGATTAATGTCAAAGTGCCTGCTGAATAAGCAGCATCGATATTTACATCAGAGTCAGAGAACCACATCAAACTGCACTACAACTCAGAGATTTATACTGAATACAATAATGAAATAAAAGAAAAAAGCTGTTGGCTTTTAAACTGACAGAACAAGTCAGCAAAGCGTGAAGACGAGGGCTGTTAGAGCGGCGGCCGTGGACGTGTTGGTCGACTGCCTGGAGTCACGTCCCAGTCAGATAAAAGCCTTGTTTCACCAATGCGCAGACCATGAAAGCAAAGTGTCTCTTGGACGTCACAGGCATTCAGAGATGAAATACATAAACACAGAAAGACTTTATTCATCCTACAGGGAAATTTGTTTGTTACGGCAGCTCCAACCAAGAATACAACAGTCAATGTAGAGCAATTAAAATAACAAGTAAATAACTGTAGAAACTCTACAGCTGATGTACTGTAATGTATTCAAATAAAACGTGTGAGAATATACATGTTTTACAAATATACAATGAGTGTTTAGTGGAGTTAGGTTGCAGGCAGGTTATTGGCTCAGTGTGGCGCTGCTTCCTGTGTCCTTCTGTGCTGCGTCTTGATGGCGTGAGTCTCTGACTGAACACGGGTTTAATACAAGAAAAGATAAGGCTTTATTGTCCCACAGCGGGAAAATGTATGGCGTTAGAGCAGCAAAGTGAAAAACAACAACAGATAAATACTGTAGTAACCGTGCAGTGTGTACTGGTATAACAGAATGTGTGATGTACTGTACACAGGCCAGCCAGCTGGGCGTGTACCGGGCCTTTGTGGACAACTATAAGGTCGCTGTAGAGACGGCGGACAAGTGCTGCCAGGCAAACACGCAGTTTGCTGAGATATCTGAGGTATGTGAGCACGCCGGGGGTTAGATGTTGTACAGCTGCCCGGGACAAATGATGAGTGGGCAGATTCAGCAGCCATCAAGTCTTTCCAGGATATTTGTTCTCACTCTTCCTTCCTGTGTTCTCTAGAATCTCAAGGTCAAAAGCACAAAAGACTGCAAAGACCTGTCGCCAAAAAATTCTCTGGAAAGTGAGTAGAATCTAGTTTGTCATGTAATGTGTGTGTGTGTGTGTGTGTAACAGTGTGTTGAGACGGCTGTTCCTCCTTCTCAGCTCTCCTCTACAAGCCCGTGGACAGAGTGACGCGCAGCACGCTCGTCCTGCATGTAAGTCACTCTGCCGCATCGTGAAATTGAGACTAAAATATCGAATGTTTCCTAATAACTCAGAAATGTGTAAGTGCCTGTTAAAAACCCTTTATGCTCATCTTTATCAGTTTGTTCTGGCGTTCTGCAGTAATGTGTAGCTGTCAAAGAGGGGAAGACGTCCTATCTGTTCGGGGAGCTCCTCTCCCATGACTTTGTGTGTGAGATTCTGTGCTCATGTTTCACCCAACTTGGTCTTTGGAGCTGGATCCCAGGTGCCCCTCTATCACTCCTCCGCTTCTGGAATCCTAAAATCCTTATCAGAGAATTCAGAAGAAGGTGCTACACGACTGAAGGGGAACTGAGTGTCCGACAGGACCTTATAAAGAAGAGCATAACGTTTTTTTTAGGCAGGCGTTTTAAGAATATGTGGCTTATTAGTTAACATCCAGTATTTTTCTGTCAGAAATCATTGATCATCTTCTGCTTTAAAACACATGGGCAGTTGAATTCTGTCGTGGTTTTGTCTCTTTTCTAGGATTTACTGAAGCACACACCCTCCATCCACCCCGACTACCCGCTGTTACAAGACGCCTTGCGCATCTCGCAGAACTTCCTGTCCAGCATCAATGAGGAAATCACTCCTCGCAGACAGTCCATGACGGTGAAGAAGGGAGAGGTCCGTACAGCTTTGACAGCTCATTCTCATTCTCATTCAGCGGGTTCGACGTCAGATGCTGGCAGTTTGTCACTTAGTGATGGTTCTGTTACTAAAGTCAGCCTGAGTCGGTGTCCACATCGCTGTGGTTCTCCAAAGCAGGACGCAGGATACATGAGAGGTCCTTTCCATTCTACTTTCCGGTATTTAGATGACGTCAACATGAAAGTTGCAAGTGACAAGTGCAGAAATTTCTTTCTAAAAGTCAAAACGTGTTATTTCTAAAAAGAATTTAGCCTCTTCATCTGTTCAAGTAAAATGCAGATCATGAACAATTCACTGTTTTTCACCAAAACACAGTCATCACGGATTTCTACGGCTCAGAACAAAGGCAAAGTTCCAGAAGAAGTTGGACTGTTACTTTTAGTCCCAAAAACACTAGCTGTAATAAAATGTGGAGTGTGAAATACAATAATCCCCGAGTGCGTCCGGTTCCTCCTGACTCATCGGAGCTGCGTCCTGCTCGTCTTCGTGGAGGAAGTGCAGCTCAGACGCAGCTTGTGACAAAGCAGGAAAGCTGTTGATTTGCTGTGTGCTCCCTCCCATCCGTCCCACTTTGACCTGCATCACATCTTATCAGCTGCCTCACTGTGCTTCCTTACACCCCACCAACACACACACACACACACACACACACAACCACCACCGTTCTCATTCAGATGACTTACTGACAACTTCTTTCTGACATCAAAGAGAGTTCTTATTTTTATGTTGTCGAGGACAGGCAGGTGATTGTACAGGTTATTTGACCCAGTCTGATCGCTACGGTCAGTGAAATCCAGCAGCCTCATGTTTGTAGCCAGCAGCAGAAGCAGATGGAGTCAGCGGGTGCAGCCTCGGTTGTTCCATTGGATTATTGAGCTGTTGTGCTTGTGTGTGTGTCGACACTAAGAGATGCGATCCTGCAACCACTTTGTGAAACCAGGACAAGCACCGGGCATGTTTGAGCAACTCACACACATGCTTGTAACCAGCAGCAGGGATTTTTTGTTCGTGCTGTGGCTGGTGTTGGGCGACAGAGTCTCACGTGAGTCACAATGTAAACAGCTTCCACCCAAAGGTCAAAGTGCAGAGGGCTAATTAACACACACACACACACACACACACGTCAATAACAGGAAGCTTTGAAGATCCATTTAATAAAAACACACCTCACTAGAAGGTGAAACTAAAACTTTAATGTTTGCACTGGCGGTATAGAAGAGCTACTATGAAAGCTAATGAACAGTACTGGTGTGTTCTTGTTTCCTGTTGACAGAACCGTCAGCTTCTGAGGGACCGTTTCATGGTGGAGCTGGTTGAAGGTTCCAGGAAACTCCGTCATGTCTTCCTTTTCACCGACCTGCTGCTCTGCACCAAGCTGAAGAAGCAGGCTGCTGGGTGAGTGTGGGTCAGCGCCCAGACGGACATGAGAGATTCAGCCGTGCAACTCGGTATATCCACTTCTGCTGGGGACGAGAATCCCCCCGCCCAGTCAGATAATAATAATAATCCTTGTAATACTACTACTAGTAATAATAATAATAATAATCATTATTATTGTTATTATCAGTGTCTAGAATTTCTAACAACTCTCGTACAGCAGGAAAGCATCAAACAAAGCAAACAAGAGATAAAAAAATTTATTTCTGTGTGAATGTTGTCCTCCAACAGCAAAGCACAGCAGTACGACTGTAAGTGGTACATTCCTTTGGCGGAACTGACCTTCCAGACCATTGAGGACTGCGAGTCCACCCCCATCCCCTTGGTCCAGGACGAGGAGATTGATGCGATGAAGATCAAAATATCCCAGATCAAGAACGAGATCCAAAGAGAGAAGGTGAGAAAACTGCATAAGAGAAAACACAGAAAGATAATGTAAACAAAGGAAATTGTTAAAAAAAACACTGAATACAACCAATACATACTTTTCTTACATTTTTATTTCTGTAATTCTATCTTTTTTTTCATGTCACTTCAAGCACTATTTATAGTTAAGAACTTTTGGAGGTCAGTTTTGAGCTGTGAGCACCAACATCAGGGGACAGATGTAGATAACATCTGGCTGTCTTCAATCACTGCAGAGAACCACCAAAGGAGCGAAAGCGATCGAGCGGCTCAGGAAGAAGTTGTCTGAGCAGGAGTCTCTGCTGCTCCTCATGTCTCCGAACATGGCATTCCGAGTCGCCAATAGAAATGGAAAGGTGAGTCTGTTGGTTTATTCTCACAGGATTCTCTGCTTCACTTTCATGCTAGAGTAAAAAAAAAAGTTTAGGTTTCTGCTTCCCCCTGCTGGCCACATAATATCACTGCATGTTACTGCAACAAAGCGCAATAAACCTTTGTGTGTTTCAGGGTTTCACATTTCTCATCTCCTCTGACTATGAACGCGCTGAGTGGAGGGAGATCGTTCGCGAGCAGCAAAAGAAGTGTGAGTTGTATTTGCACTCTGACCTGTTCTCACAGTCATGTGTCCTGTTGGTGCGTTAACCTCCACCAAATCTCTCAGGTTTCAAGAGCTCCTCTCTGACGTCTCTGGAGCTGCAGATGCTCACAAACTCCTGTGTGAAACTCCAGACCGTCCACACCATCCCAGTCACCATGAATAAAGAGGGTTAGCTGGGCATTTTTCTAAATTTTGTATTTTTATACCTTCTTTGCGTACTCTTTTATAGTGTATTTATACTAGGCCTATGTAAATGTTCTCTCCACAGATGATGAATCTCCAGGTTTGTACGGCTTCCTGAATGTCATCGTTCACTCCGCATCAGGGCTCAAACAGAGTTTAAGTAAGTGGCTTGTACTTCTGATTAGGAAATAACAAAGCAGATTATTCTGCAGCCAGCACATGCTGTGACATCATCCTGGAAACTGTGCACCCGCCCTCTGCGTGCGGCTGTCAGCTGGGAGGGCAGCTGCAGGGTGGGATTAGGCAGGAACGTTGTGTACGACGTGCAGCAGATATGTCGCCGGCTTCTTGTTTCCACTTCATTTTCTTCTGTGTATGACAAAGATGTGTTCAGCCAGCTGTCGATCCCTTTCAGTAGAAGACAGCTGGATTAAACCCAGCCCCCTCCCCTCAACACACAGACACACGCACTCACCCACCTCAGCCATGTTCATTCACCTGTTCTGTAGTGACCAGTGTTAGGGACTAACTAGTTACATGGAACAGCGTAATTTGCCCAGGGCCCAGTTTACCCTATTCCCTTTGTTGATAGCTGTATTATTTTATTCTATTTTATCAAGTTTGATCAGAATACTGTGTATACAAATACAATGACAATAAAGATGTTTACTTCACTTAACTTAAAGAGACTTACTGAATTTAAATAGAAAATGAGCAGTAATCTGTTACCAATATTATTAAAAATACGATTATATTTGTATAATATTTATCACACATATAGATTAAAATACAGTAATAGGAAATATTCATGATTACAATTTGAGTTCCATCTCAACGAATGCTAATGATGTTAATTAAAGTGTTTTCAAAGCAGTTTGACAGTAGTCATTTGAACAGTTGAAAACATTCATTCAACATTTAGAAAACAAATCAAATCTCGTTAGTGACAACAGTTTTAATAAAATCAGTGAAATCGTTTCAATATTGTTACATTTTAAATGGGGAACTTGTAATAATTGTTACCAACTACATAACTTTCCCAACGCTGATAGTGATGTTTGCTTTGCCCACCAGACCTGTACTGCTCTCTGGAGGTGGATTCCTTCGGATACTTTGTGAACAAAGCCAAAACACGTGTGTACAGAGACTCGGTGGAGCCCAGCTGGAACGAGGTGAGCTTGCACTCAAATGATGTTTGGAGAAAAAAACTCTCCAGGATGAAATGAAAGTGCTATGTGCCTCTGCTCTGTTCCTGTGCTAGGAGTTTGAGATTGAACTGGAGGGCTCTCAAACTGTGCGCCTGCTCTGCTACGAGAAGAGCTGCAGCAAAACCAAGCAGAACAAAGAGGACGGTGAGATGACGGACAAGATCATGGCCAAAGGACAGATCAAGGTACAGACCCATTTTTGAATTAAATTCAAGTCAGTGAACAACCTCTGCCGCTGTTCTGCTGCTGATAGTCAGGAGTTTTAAGGATCTCCAAAATGACTTATCACACACTGTATGATAGAACAACACACAGAGCCAGTATACTAGTAATATATACTATTTTGCGTCTGTTGTAGAAAATGACATGTCAGATTGTACCCAGCATACGTCTTTCAGTACCGTCCGAGTACAACTCTCAAGATATGTTGAAAAAAACACAAAGGTTTATAAGAAAATACTTGAATTCACCAATGAACATTAGAAATAAAAATGTCAAATGTGTTGACAACAATGTAAGTACAACAAAAGAAACTGTATCAGTTATAAAGGTCCAGTCCAGAAGACACAGTGTAGCAGAGCGTGCAGACCGAATCTGTGTGGGGAAAACAGGTCACAGATTCTATAGATGATGTCTCTTCTCTGTGGGATACCTCATCCGTCTGCGTCCAGAGCACATTGAAAACCATCATTCTTCCCATTGTCTCATGTGCGAGGAGAGTGAACTCCTGAAGAGGACTGTGGAGTTTGTGGCGTGAACTCCTACCTCCTCCTGAGCACTGTTTTGACGCTCATGCTGCCCTGTGGGACATTGTTTTGTGAGCCTGCAGTGGAGGGTCACGTCAGCTTGACCTCTGGTAGAGAGTTGTGACAGAGGGCGGATTAGACGTTGAGTGGCCGCTGGCAGCGCTTCAGAGTTTAACAGAGGGACGGAGACACAAAGCAGTGGAGCGGTGGAGGGAGGGAGAGTATGCAACAAACTGGAGATGGAATTAAACACATGCAGCACATGGTTGAGAATCCACGATCAAGCCTCTTAGTTCTACAGTTGCTTAGCTTAGTATTATTTTTCTGTTTTTCTTGTTTATCTATTACGTGTTCATTTATGATCAGACAAAAAATCGATTGCGCAAAGAGTCGTCATCATGACCTTACACCTCAATGTCCGTAACAATTTAACAATAATCTGCCTTTTCTGTTGTTTAAATGGGCTGAAATAAATGTAAAAATACAATACCATAAAAAACAGCAGTATTGTGTGAAAGGGAAGGGAACATGAATGCAGTTATTGTAGTTTGGGGTCACTTACAAATGTACAAATTAGAAGACACCTTTTCACTGAAGATAACATTAAATTAATCAGAAATATGCAGTAGTGTGGACATTGTTGACGTGGTAAATGACTGAATACAGCTGATTTTTGATTAAATATCTCCATCGGTGCACAGAAGCCATTTCCAGAAACCATAACTCCTGTGTGCTTATGCTACATTTTGTTAGTTTAATTGTGCTAAACGACGTATTGATGATTAGAAAACCCCTGAGCAGCTATGTTGCAAGCAAAAAAATGTAGCACCACTGGCCGATTTTTCTGCTCATTTCAAGATAAAATTGTCTATAAACAAGAAACTTTTTCAGGTGCTGTGTCTTATTTTAAGTGTGACACAAAATAACACAACTCTTACTTACTATTCTTACTAAGACTTTGAGTTTTTGCTGTGTGTAAAAGTGAAATTGTCCTGAAATTCTCTGGGTGACCCCAAACTTTTGAACGCTTCCATCAGCATTTGATGACAATTTGTTCTTGCAGGTGGCGGAGACATGTAGACAGTGAAATTAGTTTGGTGTTTGGAGAGGAGAGGATTTGTTGGGAGGATGTCGGTCACTGGTGCAGATGAATGTTGTCTACCTGGGACACTGCGGTGTGCGCTCCTCGCAGCGAGCAGCAGCAGCAGCAGCAGGAGGAGGAGGCGTGAGCACGCTGGTAAAGAGGGTAGGAGGGGATTCTCAGGAGTTAATCCCCCAAATCCATCTGGGAAGTAGAACAGCACAAAGGCAGCGTGGTCAACAGGCTGCGTACCTTTGTTCTTCTGCCTCAGCCCACAGGAATATACAGATCACTGGTGGAACCATGTTTAGTGAAAGTTCTGACAGGACCCTGCTGGTAACGATGACCCTTCAAGGCGATGTGGTCAAAGGCTGAGGCGTCAGCGAGAAGTACCTGCGTCTCTCGTCTGCTTCAGGACCTCAGGATCTTCACAGCCCAGTCGGTTTCCTGTCCTTTGGCTCTTCAGACAAACAGAGACATTTCAGAAGTGAGACGGGCTCGTGCCAGTAAGGATGAGTGACAGTAATCCCACTGAGGAGAGTTTGGATCAGTCCAGCAGCGGCCTGGAAGACGACATAGATTGGGCTCAGAGGAAACCCCAGAGTACAGGTGCTCGTCTGTGGGACAGAGTCCGCAGCAGCCTGCTCAGGCCAAAGGTAACGCTTCACGTCTGGAGGAACCTGTGAAGGGCAGGAACCATGTGGACGCTGTGGTGGTGTTTGTTGGGATCTTCTATGCCCGTAACGAGTTTCTTATTTTTGTTCTGAGGAGATTTAATGGGACAAAGGATTCCGTGAATGAGATTTGGTGGATTCATGATGTCACACACGATCAAACAAAGACTCAGTGTCAGTCAGGTGACTAGATTAGTAAGATGATTAAAACTCCTGTCCAGGTGGAGTTCATGCTCATGTGACGAACCCAACTCACTGTCCTCACAGGAATTTATCAGGTTGTTTGATCACACAGCTAGACACAGGAGTCCCTGCTCTGATTGGTCAGTCGTGACATTCGATGCTCTGTTGTTGCAGAATGATTTCACATAGTGGAAGCAGCGGAATCTTTCAAATCAATACAAATCATTTATCCATCAGTATTAATATTATTATTTTAGCTTTGTGGTTGGACCTTCTATCACGCTCTCTGTGTTTTTAGTGCCAGTTGTCCTTTTTAATTAAGATTTAGGATTTTCATTTGACATTGGTCCACAAACAAACAGTCCAGGCGTTTTGGAATAAGGGTTCTGGAGTCAAGAAAAACAGCTAAAGGCAAAGAAAAGGCACATGGACTAAAATAGAAAATATTATACGAGGTAAATGAAATAAGGCAAAGGACTTAAACACAATGCAAACACTACACTTTAAACAAGGAACTCAATATAATATACCAAAAGAACTGTGTAAGTAATAAAACAGATTCAGATTAAACCAGTATCCTAAAGTAATGGGTCTGTGAAAACTGCTTGTGAGATTGATAAATGAATTAAAATATCCTGTTTACAGCGCTGGTAATGAATAACTGAAAATAATGACTGTTTCCTTCATGTTTACCCAGTTGGATCCACAGACTTTGCAGAACAAAGACTGGCAGAGGACCGTCATCGCCATGAACGGGGTCGGTGTCACCAGCAGAACAAAACACTCAATCTAAAACACACTCGAATCCTAAATCACAGTCAGTGTGTGTTTGGAAAAAAATGTTTATTTGTCCTCTTTAAAGCGTCACTTTGCCATTTCAGATTGAGGTGAAGCTCTCGATGAAGTTCACCAGCAGAGAGTTCAGTCTGAAGCGAATGCCTTCACGGAAACAGTCGGGCGTGTTCGGAGTGAAAATCAACGTAGTCACAAAGTGAGTGGAGGATGATTGTCTCCAGGGAGGAACAAATAAACATTGTTTATTGTTTAATCCCCATCGGTCTTCACAGCTCTGAGGTGCAGCCCTCCAGGGTTCCACGCTAAAGACACACACAGAAAATAAATCACAACAGAATTGTACAAGAATTTCAGCCAAAACCTGACTTACTGGTGATGCATGAACATCAAAACATCCTTAGTTTGAGTAAAGTTACAGTCAATTTGACTAAATTAAATAAAGTGTGTCTGGGGTCATTGGAGCAGTCGGTTCACTACAAACTCCTCGTCACGCCCACTGACTCAGTTGTTTTATATTTCTCTGAACGTTTCTGTTTGTTGTGACTGTGGCTGCACCAGGAGGGAGCGCTCCAAAGTCCCGCTCATTGTCCGACAGTGTGTGGAGGAGATCGAGCGGCGGGGGATGGAGGAGGTGGGGATCTACCGAGTGTCCGGTGTGGCAACTGACATCCAGGCACTGAAGGCGGCTTTCGATTCCAGTGAGTACAGGTTGAAACAGCGCTGAGCTCTTTGATTATCAATGCACACAGACATCATGATTGACATCTTGGTCCCTGTGGGGCATTTGGTGGTCTGCGATCAACAACGCTGTTCCCATTGACCCACCTTTGGTCTTTTTCCTTGCTGTTGTGGTACATTCTGTGTGCATGCATGCGTCAGGAATTGGTCAGCCAAGGGACTAAAGATGGAAGCTAGCTCTTGCGGCCATCTTGCATGTTTCCGTATCTATTTTCATCATTATACACTGTGACTTTTAAATAAATAAAGCCAAATATGAATCATTGAAGATACTGAAACATTGTTGTAGACAGAACTAAAGATCAATCAATCAAACTTTAGTTAAATGTCAGTTTGCATTCAAGAAAATGGAACACAGATTGCTTTGGATGCTAAAATAAAAAAACTCATCATCCTGGTAAACAAGAGTAATTAAAAACAAGGAAGTTGGGAAACGCAATGATGCACGAGCAAACACCTGAGAGATATAAAGAGGAAAGGAAAGAAAAAGGTGAATGAAAGGAATTAACAATCAATAAAATCCGTTTAAATAAATTAGTTATGATGAAATGAGAGAAAATAAAAACAAAAAAATTAAAATATTCAAGACAAACAGCTGAGAAAAGAAATAAATAAGGCAGGTGCATGAAAATGTGATAGAATTGAATTGAAAATGTGTAAAACTAGATAACAATTCAACACTCTGCTGCTCAGATCCTCAGGTTCTGAAAAATGGTCTGTAGCAATAAAAAGCTCTGGTAAAATAATGATAAATAAGAGCACACTAAAACTAGAACTCCTATAACTCATAACTGACCCTTCAAACGAATATGACGCTAAAAGAACTAAAGATGGATCCCCTCAGGACTGACTGTCCTTCTCCTCCATTTTCTCCTGGCAGACAACAAGGACGTGTCTTTGATGATGAGGGAGATGGACGTGAACGCCATCGCCGGAACCCTGAAGTTATATTTCCGTGAGCTGCCGGAGCCTCTTTTCACCGATGAGCTGTACCCCAACTTCGCTGGAGGCATCGGTCAGCGCCCATCAAGCACTTCTGCGGTCAGAGGAACATGCAAATGCTAAGTTTTGACTGAAAGTATTTGTGATCCCTGCAGCTCTGTCTGACAGCGTGGCCAAGGAGAGCTGCATGCTCAACCTGCTGCTGTCCCTGCCAGAAGCCAACCTGGTCACCTTCCTCTTCCTGCTGGACCACCTGAAGAGGTACGACCGCCTTTACACAGCCGACACCATGTCTGTCTGCGCCGTGGTGGCTGAAAGGGTCATTTTTGTTTTTCTTGTGATGTCACAGAGTGACGGAAAACGAGAGCGTCAACAAAATGTCGTTGCACAATCTGGCCACGGTGTTTGGTCCCACGTTGCTGCGGCCCTCAGAGAAGGACAGTAAGATCTCTGTCAACAGCTCTCAGCCCATCTCCATGAACGACAGCTGGTCCCTGGAGGTCATGGCTCAGGTAGAAGACTATCCAGATAACTAATTCCATTTGATTTGTGTTCTAAATGTTGAATGAATGTTCTCAACTGTTTCCAGCAGCATCAACACTTGACTGCAGTCAAACTGCTTTAAAATCACCAAACACGTCAAGTAACATCATTAGCATCATTAGCATTCACGTACTAAAATGCTAATATTAAACATATAGACAAGTTGTTTGCAGAAATTGTTCAAATTGAACTAAAATTGTAATCATGAATATTTACATTTATATTTTGTAATTGAATGATGGAACACAACCACAACACAACATACTGTATTTACTAATTGACAAACTCAACAAAAAACATTTGCTAAAACTGTCAATGTATAAAAAAGATATTGTTCAAAGTATTAAATAAAGTATGAAATAAATATAGTAGTATATCTAAATAAGGTTAAAAAAAATAATTAAATTAACTCTACTGTTTTGGATAAAATTCTAAAATAAAACGTGCAAGGTGCATTCGTTAACTTTTTGAGATTCTTTGTTTTACCTCGTTCCGGAAAGCTCTGATGCTTTTGTGCTCAAGTAAGTCTGATCACAGTCTGACGTCTCCATAGGTGCAGGTCCTTCTCTACTTTCTTCAACTGGAGAGCATCCCAGCACCTGACAGCAAACGTCAAAGCCTTCTCTTCTCCACCGAGGTATAACAGGAGACTTACACTCTAAGGACCAACACTCGGCTGCTTCTTCAGAAGGTGCCCGCTGCTGAACCTGCAAAGATGCACCATTTAGCCACTAGGGGGAACTTCAGTCAACACAGTCTGAAGTGGAAACCTTCATCAGCGGCGTGTTTTTTCTGAGCTCATATGTGCTGCCATGCAACAGTAAGCATTGCTATTGGATGTATGAATAAATATGAATCTGACTGTGTCATAAATCATCCTTTTTCTAATTTAAATTTCAACATTTGCTGTACATCCTCCTCCTTTGGATTGCAAAGACGGCGACGTGGAATAGAAGGACATGTTCACACAGTTTTACCCTCAGAGACTGTGCCATTGTTTCCCTGCTGATGACAACGACAGCATTTCATTTCACCTGATGTTTACACACTGTTCAGCTTGTAGAGATAAAACGCAACATGCAGGCATGTTGACCTGTTTAAAGTATTGGACGCTTCTGTGGTTTGAGTTGTCAGTGCTGCTGACTGGCTGTGCTCATGTTTATTTTAGGAATGTTTGAACATGGAAAATCATTCCAAATCATTCCAGGAAATGTTTTCCATGTGGAATGTATCCTGCAACGTGTATTCATTTGATTTCAGACTTAGTTTCTCTCCTCATATGTTTTGTGTCCATGTTTTTTTAGTTTCATTCTCATCTGATTTACCCTGCAGATGTTAGTGTATTGCTGTTCCTCATACATTCCTTTAGTATCGTATTATAGGGTAAAAGCCACACTGCTGTAGAACTTAGAGGATGTGGAGATGATCTGAAAGACGGTCAATTCATTCACATCTATTTCGTACTGGTTGTTAACAGGTTTATCATCCAATTACTATAGTGTTACTGTCAGAGCACTTTGAAAATACTCTGTGCTTGTGTTACAGTATTTGACACAAATCTCTGCAAGTGTGAACTTGATTTTACCTGTGAGTGATGTAAAATGAGCAATAACATTGATTTTTATGGAGAATAACCAATGCATCAATGATGTATAATTTGTGTAAATAAAAACGTAACAGTACTTGTGTGAGGTGTCATCTGTTGACACACAGGACTGGCAGGAGGTCACAGGACGGATGCAATGCGGACGATGGTGTCTCTGGTCCATGTCAGAGAAGGACTGAGTAGTACAGAGAAGGACTGTCCTACAAACTCTGTGGTCGTCCAATCTCTGATTGTCCAAACTCTGGTCGTCCAAATGTTTTTGATTGTCAGATATTGCCAGTTCTGTCTGACTATCTGTGATAGTCCCAACTCCATGATCGCCTAAACTTAAAACATTTCGTTTGTCTGGGGGTCCTTCCAGAAGGCACAATTACACTGAATCCAAACATATGAATCTTTAAAGACATTTGGATCGATTTTTTTCAAGTTTTTCAAGGTTTTCACTAAACTTGATTGATCTCTTATTGATTATTGTATTGTTCTCACTAATTCATTGTTGAAGAATTAATACATACATACAAATTCAATGAACACTAATCTGTCCATGGTTTTCCAGGAACACCTATTTTGCTATAAGAATAAAAGTTGTAATGTGGAGACAGGGTGTATCTGTAGACGGTGTCCCCCGGGTCAGGGGTGATGCTGAGGTGATGCAACCAGAGGAGGAGGAGGAGGAAGAGGGAGAAGGGAGAGAGAGAGAGAGAGAGACAGACTGAGAGAGAGATCATCCGGCTGCTGCCAGCAGAGAGTCGCTGACGTCCCGAACCGATGCTACCAGCCGCCGCCAAGACCAGCAGGACTACCGGCCTATTTGCGGCCGAACGATGAGACCCCATCGGACGCGCAGCACCCCAGAGGAAGGAGGACTTAGAGGAAGCTCAGGTTGGACCGTCTGGCTGCTCACCGACACAGCGCCTCTGTTCGCCGGCTATGCTAACACGTTTAGCTTCCGGCTAGCGTTAGCAACCCTTAGCTCTGCCAGGCGTTTAGACATCTGAGATGGATTTAATGACGGAATTCACCGACTCAAACCACTTTGTGAAATGTTAAGTCAGTGAAGTGGTCTCATTCATGATGCTTGGTTTGAGTATTTCAATATAACCTTTGATAGAGTAGACTTTAGCACATCTGTGTGCATGGGGAGGAAAAATCACTAGAATGTTTACTGTGGGTTATTTCAAAATAAGTCCGCGTACTGCAGGCTGCTGTGTCCTTGACCACGTTTCCTGACACTGTCATCAGTGTTTGATATTTTTTGTATTATGTTTAACCGCATGTATAGTATGTGACGTGTAAGTGCATTTATCGAGTACGTATCAGTTTAAAATCACTCGTCAAATCTTTATCGAGTTTCTGTATGTGAGCCCCACTTCATGTATGTAGTAATAGCAGTCTTTCTTCTGTTTCCTCCAAGTTTTAATTTGAAAACGCCGTTTTATGTTGCAAACACTATCTGGGATTTTAATGTGATCATGAGAATTTCAGCAGTAACGTTATAATTCTACGTCCACCTCTGGGCTTTTGTTTTGAAAGCACGTATACAAACAGGAAGTGAAATGCCTGGAATTCCCTGAATAGTTGTCGTTTATAGCCAACTAGCTAGTTGGTTTAGTCTCTAGTCTGAAGTCTGTGTTATATTTAACAGAGATGTAACATCCTTCGTCAACTTATATCTGCTTATATCTGCTTTAACATTCTGCTGGCCGAGGTTTGTTTCACTTCCTGGTTGACACCATTACTAACGTTAGCAGTGATGCTGGTGGATGGAGCTAAGACAACACCCCTCTCTCTCGCTCTCTCTCTCTCTCTCTGTGTGTCTCTCACACACACACACACACACAAGAATCACAGATGTCTCCTGTGTGTGTGCGTGTTTTACTGTCTCATCGTGTCCCTTAACCTCTCAGTTCATCTCAAACATCGTGTTTGAATTAGCAGCTAGCAGAAGTTGCCCAGTTTTCCTGGAATAGTTTGGACAGAAAGCAACATTTCACAGCCTGTTAAAGCTGCAGATATGACCTGATCTGTTTCATACAAATAGTTCAGTGTAAAAGTCACTCTGAAAGATTGCCCCCGAGACGGAAGGTGAAAAATGATCTAATATTTCTTTAGACCTGTTTTTTTTAAGGATAGACAAAACAAACAAACAAAAAAAGCCTCAGCGTCTGCCTATGCCTTTTTTGGTTACACAATTCTTTTGTTTTGTCAGACAAATGCATACACAAGTTTTGAATAATGTAACCGCAGTAAACCATTCATTCATTTGCACAGCTAGACATGTTTTCTTTATGGTGTCACAGGTCACAAACATCACTTGATGCTCATATTCCGAAAATGTTGAGGTTGATGCACAACATGATTCACAGGGGCTCGATAAGCTGTGTGCCAGGCTGGTCCAATAACTGTAATAGTTCATGTTTTGACAAATGAAAGTGAAACAGCGTCTGCTCTGTCTCAGCTGCTCTCGTCCCTGCTTGTCCACACACACACATGGACACACACTGTGTCCCTTGTAAGGTTTTTTACTGGCGACGCCACCACAGGAAGCTTATGTTATGGCAAGGAAGTGCATGCCTGCAGCTCAAGTATGACTGAGGAAGGAGCGCAGGGAAGGTATATTTATGAGTCACTAGACCACGACCCCTTGCTTCTCCCACTCTTCAGGATTATTGGATGTTTCTCCTTTGTCTCTTTTAGCAAAGAAAACGTACACACTCTTGTTCCTCTGGTCAGCCATCGGATACTTCCATGAACTCCAGTACTGGAGTCGACAAACGGGACGGGCTCCTGGCAGTGTGTGAAGTAGCAGACTGTCTGCAGTGCTTTGTAACTGTACCTCGGATTGATGCTGTGCAGTCCTGTCACGTCCTGTCCGACTTCTGTTCACTGATTCCCACCTCTCAGCACAGACATATTATTATGGCATTTAACAGTCCGCAACGTTTGTTTGTCATTGTACTCATTCCTTCTCCTTACAGTAGTTATTTCTAAACAAGAATCTAGAATGATCTATTCTTCTAATCTCGTGTGTGTCTGTGTGTGTGTGCAATGAACTGTAGCATGAGATAAAGAGCCTCTGAGCCACTCTTGGTTCCCAGCCTGCACTCCCATCATGTCTATTCATTGAAAGCGCTGCACTCCAGCCAGCAGATTGGTTTCAAACACATTCAGCTATTCACAGTCTGGCGAGCTACTGAGAACACATGTCAATACTTTGACAACTGATATGTATGTGTTCTGGATTCACACACACCCGCACCAAACACTTGGCTGATAATCACGTACCGGTATTTGCATTAATAAGACAGTACCTAATAAAAGGCCAGCTGCAGTTGCTAGTGTTTCTGTGGAAATCTCTTTTAAAAATGTTTTTTTATTGAAAATAACATGGCAATAATGACAGGATTTTATTTATCATCAGATTATTCCCACCAGCGTCAGTCTGTAAATATGAAGATGCGTTCACTTACCCACACAATGTTTGTAATTGCATTTTTCTGCAGTATATTTTATGAAATCGTAGTTTACGTGTGTTTTAAGTTCAGTCTTGTAGGAGAGATGTAAAAATCAAGCAGTGCTCCACAGGACCGAGGCCTGGAGCAGTTTCTTTTTTTTCCACTAGTAGTTTGTTTAAGATGCATGTTGCGCACCTTTTGAAATACGTAACCCATCAACAGGATGATGTATTTCAAATAGCATAAGTACATTACAGACAGCTGAAAAAAATTAGAAAAGTATTTTGATAAAGTACAGATGTTTAGTAGCATGTTATTTAGAACAACTGTTAGTATCCTCACACGCTTCGGGAGACTCAGGTTGTGTGGGCTCAGTAAAGGTTTGCAGTAGTCAATTTGTCTCACATTGTCTCATTTCCTGCCGGTATGATTCTGTTTGTTCCCACATCCAAACAGCAAGCGTGTTTTTTTTCTGTGTAGAAAAACCAATTGCACACATCCAAGTCCCACTTCTCCATCTCTTCTTTTGGAATCATAACAGGTTCTTCTCATACCTGGACCTGTTGTGTTTCTGTGTGTGCGCCACATACTTGGACGCAGGCAGAAGCACATTAAGACATTTTATTGGAAAACGTGCAAGATAAATCCTTCTTAGTTGTAGTTGGCTGCTACATTTTGGTCTGTTTTGTTTTGTTTGTTGCCAATTCAGAACACTTTGAAATCCAACCCATCAAAATGGGTTCAAGAATTTGGCTGCATTAAATGAAATAATGAAAGGTCTGAATGTGAACTGGGATGAGTACATCTCTCTCTCGCTCTCTCTACACACACACACACATATACATATATGTGTGTGTGTGTGTATGTATATATATATATATATATATGTGTGTGTGTGTATATATATATATACACACACACACACACACACACATGTATGTATGTATGTATGTATGTACAGTATATATATGTATGTGAGTAAAAGCACTCAGTGTTTTCCTTGTTAGGGAATAACCTCCTGTGTACACTGAGAAAACTGGAGCCGTGTGCTGACAGCTCCCCTCCCCACCCCCTTCCCGTGTGCACAGATTGAGCTGTAAATGCATCATAATCACAGAACTCAGTATGAAGAAGTCGGTGCGGCCAGCGGGGAGTAAAGTGAGCGGAGAACGAGGGAAGGCGGAGGTCACGGCTAACAGCGTGAAACCTGCCGTGAAGCCCAGCAGCACAGCACCTCTGTCCAAGGTAAGACTTCCAAAGTGCAGTACGTCCTGTTTCACTGTGCAGGAACCTGATTTCCACGGGAATTTATGGCATTTTTGTGCTTTCAGGTTAAAAGCAATGACGATCTTTTAGCAGCAATGGCTGGTGGGAATCCTGCGTCAAGTAGTTCTGTTGCCAAAACCAAGCGAACAGCGTCTGTTGGGACTAGCGCTAGCACCCAAGACAGCAAGCAGAAGACGACATCAGGTAACCCGACTGTCTTCTTGTGTTACTGAATCACAAGAGACGAACACAGACAAAGGCTTGATGTTCTTCTTATCTTTTAATTAGGCACCTCAACCAAGCGTACAACATCCTCAACTTCAAAAGAGCCAAGTTCAGCACGAGATCGTCTGCGTACATCCAGGGCGTCAGCGAATAAGAAGCAGCAGGTTTCAGGGAGCGTTGCAGGGGATGGAGCGTCAGGGAAGCGCTCTCGCGGGCAGATCCTCGCGGACCCCGAAGGCCGCATGAGCAAGTCTAAATCCGATGGCCAGATCAGCGACAAGGTGGCTCTGGAGGCCAAAGTAAAAGACCTGCTGGGACTGGCGAAGAGCAAAGATGTCGAGATCCTTCACCTTCGCAGTGAGCTGAGAGATATGAGGGCGCAGCTCGGGCTGGGAGGAAAAGACTCGCCGCTTCAGGAGGAGGCAGTAGAGGGAGAGAAGCCCCAGGTGTCTGCCATCACCGCAGCTGACGTCGAATCCACGCTACTTCTCTTACAAGAGCAGAACCAGGCCATCAGAGAGGAGCTCAACCTGCTGAAGAGTGAGAACCGCATGCTGAAGGACCGTCTCAATGCGCTGGGCTTCTCACTGGAGCAGAGGTTAGACGGCGCCGACAAGATGTTCAGCTATGCCTCCCTGAGTCCAGACCTAGTGACGGGCAGTGGGCAAAGTGACGGTGGAGGCGCCTGTACGCTGACCTCCTCGGTGGAGGGCTCCGCCCCGGGCTCCTTGGAGGATCTACTCACTGGGCAGCAGCATGGAGGATCAGCGGACAACCTCGACAGCGAATCCAGCGAGGTCTATCAGGCCATCACCTCCAGTGACGATGCTCTGGACGCCCCCTCCGGAGCCTCGTCGTCATCCGAGTCGGAGTGTGCCCCGAGCAGAGAGCGCTCTCGACGGGGCAGCAGCGGCAACGCCAGCGAGGTGTCAGTGGCCTGTCTGACGGAGCGCATCCATCAGATGGAAGAGAACCAGCACAGCACTGCTGAGGAGCTTCAGGCCACGCTGCAGGAGCTGGCCGACCTGCAGCAAATCACCCAAGAGCTGAACGGAGAGAACGAGCGGCTCGGCGAGGAGAAGGTCATTCTCATGGACTCTTTGTGTCAGCAGAGTGACAAGCTGGAGCTCTACGGTCGTCAGATTGAGTACCTGCGCTCTTTGCTTGATGAGCATCATTTGTCCTACGTGCTAGAGGAGGACATCAAAAGTGGACGCTACATGGAGCTGGAACAGCGGTACGCAGACCTGGCAGACAACGCTCGCTTTGAGAGAGAGCAGCTGCTGGGCGTGCAACAGCACCTGTCCAACACTTTGAAGATGGCTGAACAGGACAACGCTGAGGCCCAGGAGATGATCGGAGCGCTGAAGGAGAGGAACCACCAAATGGAGCGCATCATGGAATCAGAGCGTCAGGACCGAGCGGCCATGGGCGCTGCACTGGATGAGTACAAGGTGGCGGTGAGCAGCGACCAGGCGGAGCTGAGCCGCTGCAGGGCCCAGCTGGACCAGGAGAGGCAGAGGGTCGCCGAGCTGTACTCGCTTCACACTGCAGGGGACAAAAACGACATCTGCCAGCTGCTGGAGAGCGTCCGCCTGGGGAAAGAGGAGGCCGAGGCCAAGGCTGCCACGATGCAGAAAGAGCTGGAACAAGCACACAACGAACTCACCCGGCTGCAGGAGACATTCAGCAAGGTCAGTTCTTCTTCTTTAGGCTGGATGTCATGGGTGTGTGGGGTGTCCACTGCTCAGGCCGAGATAAGACATCCAACCCAGTAGTAGTATGAATCTTACCAAAAACTGCGGGGAGAGAAAAGTTGAGTACAGGAAGTCAAGGAACATCCCGTGACGTCAGTTAATTGGACAGAAGTTTTTCACAATAGCTATTAGCATTAGGTTGTCAATGACGCGTCTCTCCTTTACTGTCATGAAGCTCAGGACACCACAAACCCACAGCTCTGATACGACACAATCAAACAAACTTCCATCTATGTTGTACTTTTCATTTAATAAAATGCAACACAAAAGGCTTAAACCGTAAATCGGCACTCAGCACTCGGCTCACAATGCAAGAATCATAAACAACATTGAAAAACAAGCAGCCAAGGAAACACCCAAGGGATGTAACCCTTTCAAAAGTGAATAAAAATAGGAGAAATAAAGGAGATCAAATAAATATGTAGTTCAAAAAAGAAGGATATAAAAAGCGAAGCTAAATATCAACTTGATATAAATAACAGGTCTCTCTCTGCAGCTGGACAGGGAGTACAGAGACTTCCAGGAGCAGGCGCGACAGCAGCTGGCGGAGCGAGAGCGCGCTCTGGAGAAGCAGCGCGTGGACCTGCAGGAGAAAGAGACGGAGATCGCTGACATGAAGGAAACCATCTTTGAGCTGGAGGATGAGGTGGAGCAGCATCGTGCTCTGAAGCTGCATGACAACCTGATCATCACGGACCTGGAGAGTACGTTTTACACCCAGTCAGGTGTACAGAAGCATCCACAGAGTGGATCTGATGATCATCAACGTGCATCCCGTTTCAGATTCTGTGAAGAAGCTGCAGGACCAGAAGCATGACATGGAGAGAGAGATTAAAATTCTTCACCGCAGATTGAGGGTTAGTGCACTGAAAGCAGCTGTTTTTTTGTTATGTGTTGTTTTAGTTCCATATGTTATTTTGTCTCATCTTAGCATCACTCATTTACTGTTTTTTTACCTGCTCAATTTTTTTAATATTCTATTTACTTATTTAGAATGATTTATTTTATTCAGCTTTTTCTTTTCTTTATGGTGTTCCTGTTCTGTGCCACTCGTTTCACTCTCATGGTCTTTCTTTAAATAATCACTGTTTTTAGAAAATGTGTTGTATGGAGCCATATGAACAGCTGGTTCCACCACCCCCAGTGGAAAGAGATGGACTGTCACTCTGTGTGTGTGTGTGTGTGTCTGTGTGTGCAGGAGGAGTCAATGGAGTGGCGTCAGTTCCAAGCCGATCTGCAAACAGCTGTTGTCATCGCCAATGACATAAAGTCTGAAGCGCAGGAGGAGATTGGAGATCTGCGACGGCGGCTGCAGGAAGCCCAGGAGAAGAATGAGAAGCTGAGCAAAGAGCTGGATGAAGTCAAGAGCCGCAAGTAAGACGCTCTGATGACGTGTGTGTGTGTCCAGTGGAAAACCAGCTTTGAGCAACACTGCTGAAAACATCATCCTGTGGCGAGTGTGGCACTGCGAATGCTGATGATACATCCTCTGCTCGGCAGGCAGGAGGAGGAGAGAGGCCGTGTGTATAACTACATGAACGCCGTGGAGAGGGACCTCGCTGCTCTCCGACAGGGGATGGGTCTTAGTCGGCGATCGTCCACCTCGTCAGAGCCGTCCCCCACTGTCAAGACCCTCATCAAAAGCTTTGACAGCGCCTCACAAGGTGAAGTGTGGAACATATTTCTGTGTTGTTGCGTCCTTGCTGAAAATGTTGATTCGTACTGCTTTTCAATCCGCATCATGAGAATTCTCTTTTACTTTAGTTTTAGCTGTTAATTGATTTGACCTGAGCGGCAAGTTTTGGAAGCGACAGCAGATAAAACAGTCATGAATGCTGTTGAAGCGGCTCCATCTCACTCCTGAAAGTCCTCTGAGTTGTCGTATCTGAGCATGTAGTTGACGCCACAGTCCTTGATCTGCCTTCTGTAGAGTTTACTGGGAGTTTTTTTGCATTACAAAAATACTGTGCAATAGAAATCATGTATAAACAAGGTACAAACACGGTCAAAAACCACTGTGCTCTCCAGGTTCCAGAGCTGCACTAACTAACCAGAAGACAGACACATTACATGTGTCGTCCAATAGGAGAGCCTCAAATACAAATAAACATTGATATTAAAACCACAGGACTGTTTTAATGTCTGTCTGTTCTAATCAGGTCAAATAACACAAAATCTAACACAATTATTTATCAAGTAGTCTGATGTCTCTAACAAATGCTGAGATACTGTCACAGGATTACGATACATATCAATGCCTGCTGAAGATAAAACCTCATTACATCATGCAAATAATATTTACTTTCTCCGTCGGCTTACTGCATAGATCTGTTTACGTGTGTGACACTTATTACGTAATTGTGTGATATAAATATCTCGTTACGGATCGTTTTTCCATTTTTCCCTAGTAAGTGACACATTTGCCCCCTGTGACGTAGGTCCACCTACCAATGGTGCCTCTGTGGCTCCGACAGCAGCAGCCACCCCGCTCCCCCGCACGCCCCTCAGTCCCAGTCCCATGAAGACGCCACCAGCAGCCGCCGTGTCACCCATCCAGGTACGAGAGGAGTCACACCACAGTTCACTGCTAATCATTACTAGGATTAGAATGAGAATAGAACCCTTTTTTACATCTCACAGTTTGATTCAGGTGTATTCATATGTACGACATGTCTCAGTCATCAGAATCAAAACATTGTACATTATTCACAAGGAAATTAACAAAACTATTAACAAATATGAGTTACACACACACACACACAGAATAGTGGGAAAGCTCTGTAAATGATAAGTAAGTAACCTGTGTTTGTGTCCTGTTGCCTTTCTGCTCTTTCAGAGACATTCCATCGCTGGATCCATGTCAGCAGCCAAGCCCTTGTCGTCCCTGAGTGACAAGAGGTCCAGTTACTCTGACATCACCATGCCATGTGAGGCAGCAGTACACACTATAGACACACACTGTACTGAATCTGTGTGAACATACTCTAGAAGAGCTTCAGCTAGACGTTTGTCTCCCTTCATGTCAGTTCATTATCGCTGCAGAATCATAAATGAATTGAGAGTTTTCAACGAGAGATATGCAGTAAGCAGATATACTTTTGATTTTGTGTGTTAGTTCATTACTTTGTGGGCAGTCAGAGCCAGAACCTCCCTCAGTTTTAGTCTCCTTAAGTCTCCGTCATTTATTCTTCCTGTTGATGGAGTTCTCCGTCTGTCCTGGAATGAGGAGGACAATGTGTGATCGTGGGATGTCTCCACAGCTGAGCACCTTCTCAGGGGAACTTCGGCCAGCCGCCCCCAGTCTGTCCTCCAGAGGGTCTCCAACATGGATTCCACCAAGACAATCTCAGGTGAGATACTGTGTTTGTGTGTTAAACGGTGAGTTAGTATTTAATCTGTATTTAATCCTCCCTGATGGAGCAGTGTCCCGCCGGAGCAGTGAGGAGATAAAGCGAGACATGTCAGCACAAGACGGAGCCTCCTCATCCTCTCTGATGGCCATGAGTGCTGCGTCCTCTCCGCTGTCCCTGTCCTCCTCCTCCCCCACTGCCTCCGTCACCCCCACAGCTCGCAGCCGCCTCAGGTACCACCCCTTAATTTACCCCTGAATTATACGTCTGCATCAAATACATGCCATACCCTTGTGTACCCTGGGCTGTACCCTCGCCCGTACCCGAGGTCATACCCCAGGCCGCCCCTGACGTGCACCTCTCACATCACAGCGACACAGACGGTAACATTGTGATTGCATCTTGTGACTCCCTCTGCTTTTGGTTCAGCCCTTCTGTGTTTGCCCAGAAGGGCTACAGCTTTCCTAAAGGCAGTTTGTGACAGGAACATGTCAATGTCAATCTTCGTTTTCAGTCACTGTCGCAAAAAGTAAACTAAGAAAAACACTCAGCAGCAAGATTCGATGCATTCAGGGCGTAGGGCCTCGTCCGTCAGGAGCACAGAAGCATAAATCAGGTTGAAGTGAAGCTGTGTGGAAGAAGCATCTTGCTGTGTAATAATGTATAAATATCTCACTGCTGTTCTGCTCCAGAGAAGAGAGAAAGGACCCCCTGTCAGCACTGGCCAGAGAGTACGGAGGCTCCAAGAGAAACGCTCTGCTGAAGTGGTGTCAGAAGAAGACTGAGGGTTATCAGGTACGGTTTTTCCTCTTCTGAAATTTCAGAAATGTGACTGTGTATTTGTTAAAAATGAAATGCAATTGTTTTTCAGAACATCGACATCACCAACTTCAGCAGTAGCTGGAATGACGGTCTGGCGTTCTGTGCCGTTCTCCACACCTACTTACCCGCCCACATCCCCTATCAGGAGCTGACCAGCCAGGACAAGGTCAGAGGAGAAAACACATGACAACAGTCCTTTATCGACGTTTGAGGATAGAGCACATCATTTTACCCATGTTCGTCTCATTATCTGCTGTAATTCCATGAAAGGCAACAATGACTCGGCACAAAGGAGTTGCAGCTCAAGTGGAACATTCACCACACTGACCTAGTTTACCATCTCTGAAGCTCTTCACCCAGCACCAGAAAGGAACTGGGGGGTTTTCTATTTAGGTCGCAGCCCAGACCGCCACTGTGATAAACTGAGGCTTTGACTAATGTTAAGGAAGTTTAAGAAGAATCCTTTCTTCCACCAACCTCCTGAAATATGCTGGTTTGGAGTTTTAGGTCCGGTCCAGACCAAGGATTCCAACTTGAAACGTGCAACTACGTGCATCCTCTTGCAACAAAACAGTCTAGTTCACGCTGAGGCACCGAGCTGCGACTGTTCATGATGACCTCGCCTAAACTACTGTTGTTTCTACAGAAACGGGAATAGTTCCACGTTCCGTAAAGCAGAACAGCAATTTCCGCGATACAAACTCTGGTATTTCTCTTTGTCAGTTTGTAGTATAGCATTTGAAGCTAATACTGTGAAGACACTGTTGCACTTCAAACGGATTTATCAGCAGTTAGCATGTTTGTTAGCGACGACAGCAGCATGCACATACTGTACGTGCAGGGAGAGGTTCTTGAACGTCCTTATCAAAATAAGAGGTTTTTACATCGTATCGTACATGAACATTGTCTTTATTATGTATGTTTGCTCCTTCACATTGTAGAACTTTGCTGAACAAATGATACAACACCTCTGAAGTAACAAGGAAACAATATTTCTGAATCTGTTTTTGTGAGGAATCGTGGGGAAAAAGCTCTTCCTTAATGAGAATCTGTGTCTTCCATGCAGAGAAGGAACTTCACGTTAGCCTTCCAGGCTGCAGAGAGTGTCGGGATCAAATGCACTTTGGTAAGATTTCTGTTGAGATGAGAGAAATTGGTACATTTGAAATCCACTATAGATTTTTAGTTTTGGGTAAATGTGAGAACGTGGTTTTAAAACATATTTTTGAATGTTAATTACATTCGAATTGTTGAACCAGTTTGAACCAAACCAATGTCTTCTTTTAACAACCGTCTGGTGTTAAAACTTGAATGTCGCGTCTGTTGAAAACTGGATCTTATTATTACATTTTATACGATTATTTGTTGTCTGATAATAAAATAAACCCTGAGTAAATAATAAACGTAGATGTGAAAGATGTGATGTGATACGGTCTGTGTGATATAGCACAGAGGGTGAATATAGGACTGAATATAGGACTAAAAAATAACACTTCCCTGTGGGTCCTTAATACAATTTTCCTCCTGTTCTGTTGATCAGTGAAATAGCATGAGAGCACTGGCAGGAAGGTGTGCGCATGTTTGTGGCCAACACCTAATAAACATCTAATTCTAGATCAGTAGTTGTGGTAAATATAACTTTATCGTCACATGGTCAACCAGCAGTCAAAGCAGCAAACTTTGAACTAACAGCGATTAAAGGCCGATGTCAAAGCATCGAAGTGGTTGCAGCTGTTGGAGACAGAGACTGGAGATGAACGGGTGATGAACGGGTGATGAACGGGTGATGAACTCGGTACTTCTCTGTTTCAGGACATCAATGACATGGTGCACATGGAGCGTCCGGACTGGCAGAGCGTCATGACTTACGTCACAGCTATCTACAAGTACTTTGAGACCTGACTCGGTCCGTCAGAGTCACGTCAGCCCCCGG